>PVHY01001663.1:0-141193 GCA_004024945.1 Uropsilus gracilis
GGCTCACCAGCAGAATGGTTCACCCCAGGGTTCCACGAGCCTTTGTCCCTGCTGGAAAAGGGGCCCCAACAGCTGAGATCCCTGGGCTTGCAGGCAGCCATACGGTGGCCAGCCTCAACTTTTATGCTTTCCCAATCCCTTCTTAATTCTTAATCAGTAATTTTATGTGTTAAAAAGTTGAGGTCAGTCACTAAATGAAAATCCATATCCATCTCCATAGATTGTCATCATGAGAAGTAGCTAACATCAGAAGTGAGAATTGCAGTCTTCAGTAACTGCTGCTTCTTTATGTGATTTGGAAGACTCCTAAACATTAAAGATCTGATCTTATTTAGTATTTTATTTCCTCTCTTTTTTATGTTTAAATTGCCTGTTAGTTCCTTTGTTTCACCTTGTGATTAGGCATTGCAGGAATCTGATAGCAGCAGGAATCTGATAGCAGTTCTTCTATAGAAAGCTGATAATCCTTAACTGTAATGCTGCCAACAAGAGCCATAATGTTACATAATTTTTTGTGTGCATTTGTGTGCTTAAGTTGGGTGGAGGAGTGATACTCAAAGGTTATTGCCATTGCCCTTGTTTACTCTGGCATTTAAATTCCCGGAAAGTGCCTCTGATATTCAACTGCCTACGCCTCTGTCACTCATAACTCAATTTGCAACTCTGGGAAAGATGTCTCAGTACCTTGTATTTAGTTGGTCCCTGGTATCGCTAATGAAATTGGCAAGCATATTTCTTTAGAAACGGGGGTAAGTGATCACAGCCCTAGCGGCCTCCACAGAGCAGCATTCTCGGCACAGACAGAGCTGCAGCAGAGGACGTCTGACACGACTTGAAAGATTGTTTTTGGCCACATGAGCAGTGCCATTGAGAGTTGGATGGGAAGGTAAAGATTTTAGTTCAGATGAAACAACACTATTCAGGAGACAGTCCTGCAGTCAGTGTGGAGAGAACCAAATCGAAGGACAGTTTTACTCTTACCTGGTCACCCCTGTTTCTGTTCTGATGAGGATGGCCTTGGATTCTTGTCTTACAACATACAAGATGTAATTTTAGTGCTTTTTTTTATTTGAAAAATAGCCTTATGTTCAGCTAGAGCCAGTCTTGGCTAAAAGTAAGCACCACTCACCTTTAAAGTGAGAATAGCAGTTTAGAATTTAGATTTCCTTCCTGTAAGAATAGCTAAAAAGTACATTTTTATTCTAGGATTCCAGTAATTCTTTCCTGATGGTCTTAGCTTTCCTATGTTATACCCACACCAGAGACTTTCTTCCTGAAATTTCTTTTTGGGAAGGTTAGAGCTCATGCAAAGTTATAGATCCTGGGAATTTTCAAGGTTTTGTTACCAACTTACGTGACCCATGTTAGGAGTTTGTATAATTTCCTTAACAGAAAAAAAAAAAATCATCTTCATAAGCAGACAGCAATCTCTAAGAAAAAAGACATGGTTGATGCTCCTATCATTTATTTTGTACAGGTTGGGTGTAGGGGTGGGTGGGGTGGACATGGAAGATAAATATTTTTTCATTTGCAGTTGAAAAGGGGGGCTTTTTCAAAGATCTTAACTGTGATATTCCTTCTTACCACAGGTTGCCAACTTGGCCTGTTCCATCTCAAACAACGAGGAAGGTGTCAAGCTTGTTCGGATGTCTGCAAGCCAACTAGAAGCTCTTTGCCCTCAGGTAAAGCATACCTGGTAATGTTTAAGGTACCACCAAACTAGATTTTGGTTAGAATGGAGAGGAGGTTTATTTGTTAGTTTTGTTTTAAGAGTCTTAGACTCTTTGGGATAGAACATTCAATTGATGCAGAGTCTGTGTAGCTTATTAGAGAAAGGTATGTTTAATCTCAAAGGACAGTTCCACATTACTAACCCCCTGCCCTTCATTAACAAAGCATTTTGTTCCCACTGACAGCAAAAGGAGGTGAACAATGACCGTGTTGCTTTGTCTGTATATACCCTCCCGGGGGGGGACGGGGACGGACAGGACCACACGTCTACATCCTGTGCCAGTACTGCTGCCACAATGGTCAGTGAGTGATCCTGCTAGCCTAGAAGTGTAAGCTCTGCCCTCCTACATGCCATCTTAGTGGCCATTGTTGCACCTAGATGGGGGACAAGATGCAAGATCTCCAACCCTTGGTCTGTAGTGTCCTGAAGGAGATGTATGGCACAGATGATAACATCATTCAGCCGACTACTGAAGAAAGCTGAGAACTTTTCTCCATTTACAGTAGCATATTGGAAGATGGATGATGAAGCTAGGTTAAGCATCTCTGAGATTCTAGAAAGACTAGCAAGCTTATAGAATAATGGCTTTAAGTGTGCTGCCTGCCTCCTATGAGGGAAAATGGTCTGTCATGTGGCCTGGTGCTCCTTGATTCTTGCCACTCATCACTCACAGGGATTTCTAAGTCCTGTTTTGGTAGACTAGGGTACCTCTCCGATTTTCCAAGTAGAGATTCTGTCCCTGGGCATGCTTTGAGGAGTTACATTTCCCTCTTTATGTCCTCCCATGTGGCAGTGGCCATGAGTAAAAGGGAACAGAAGAAAAGAACTGAAGTAATGGAATAGCAGTGACTGGAATAAGTTTATATGTTATATCTACAACCAGCTTAAAATATTCTGTAACCCATCCTTTGGCTCTTTCATATAAATGTTTCCTGACTCTTAAGATAGACAGCCAAATTAAATAAATTCCAGTTGTTAATCTGGAATTCTGACTTGTACGCAGGTTGGTTAGAGTATTTTTTTTTCTTTTTCAATCATGTATGTGGTTTAGTTGCTAGTGAGTTATTTCTTCATCTAAATGTCATTATGATGGGCCAGTTGTAAATTCACACTACCCGATAGACATTTCACCAGTTGTGATCCGGTCATGAAATGTGCTGGTGTTTGATAGCTGTATTGATAAGAACAGTTAGTCCATCAAATGACTTCTAGAAGTTCATGGATAACGAGGTTATCTAGAAAATTTAGAGCAAATTTCTAAAGATTCAGCATTCTGATGTTTGCCATTTCACCCTATCAACACTGTTTTTAATGTCTTTGGTTCTCCATTTGGTTTTGAAATGCTTGAAAAGCAACAATGCTTTCACATATCAGCTGAAACAGATGGTAACATACGCTGATCACACCTACCAAGAGTATTTATATAAATGATTTTAAAGCCTGGGGGGTGGGGGCTGGTAGGGAAGGATCACAAGGAGAGCCTAGCAGATCGCAGTGGAAAGTGGTGGCATGCAGCAGGGCCACGCTGCAAAGGTTTGGGTTTGCTGCCAGAAAGCACCGTTTCTCCTACAAGGGCAAGGCTGGAGGGAACTGAGCTTAGGTCTGACTACGCTGAAGCCAAACAGGCACATGTCCTTAGTAAAAAGGTGTTTCTCCAAGTGTGATGATCCTCTCAGATTCTCACTTTCCTTATTCTCCTCAGTCAAACAGGGCTGGGCAGGTTAGGTAATGGCAAATACCTACGTATTTGCAAGTAATGAAAGTACTGAGATCCTTACATTATTTTTAGTGTCTTTGGTTCTGTTTGGTTTTGAAAAACTTGAAAAGCAGCAATGCTTAAAGAGACCTTAAGCCAGCAATTTAGATTTTCTTTTTTTAAATCGAATTTCATACGATTGGTAATGAAAGTTTTGAAATGCTGTGAGGAGCATAAACCAAACTCATCTGGCAACTACAGCCAACCTACCCTGGCCTGTGTGTTCATGCTCAGAGGGGCTCTCCTGCTAAGGTAGCTGATGACTTCCTCTGAGGAAAGGAGTAATCAATTTTGGGTATTTTCAGGATACTCTGTACCTCATAGTGAGGCTATGTGGATGGGCAGCCCTGGTCCCTCTGCTGGGGTTGCAGCTTGCCTTGTTAGTCTGTGGTCTTCTAGGCCTCATTGTTCCTTTCCTGAGGGAAGAGATGATAGATGAGATAGGACTTGTAGAGTGGTTTTCGGTCTCATTTTTCACCAATAGCACATTAACTTTTAAAACTGGGAATTTGCTTTAAAGGTCCAGCATTTTCGCAGTTAAGCAATTTCAACTCCAAATATTTTTTAAGATATTACAGTTGAGTTGAGGAAGTAACTTGGAAGTGAGCTATTATGGGGGGCGGTAAATACCCACATAATTTTAACCTTGACTAAGAGAAGTAGGTCAGCGCTCTCCCCATATGGCCTTCTGCTGTGTGGCTACACCGACTCACTCTACATCATTCACTACCTCCATCGGAGCAGAGCCCCAGCCATACATGCCTTTTTTTTTTTTTTTTTTAAACACAAGGAAAAAGAATCAAACAGTTTTGGGGAAGGATCTAAAGCTCTACACCACATAGCCCTGGCATTGTGTTGCTTATGTATGTGTCCAAGTCTTAGTCCATGGTCGCTGCTTTGAAATTTTCAGCTTTTGAGTTCATTTGGTGCTGGCCAAGGGGATGAGAAAGGAAAAGGAAAGCAAAAAAGCAATATCCTGCCAACAGCAGATTTCTGACCATTCGGTCTTTAAATTTGGAGGAGGGCATTTTGGAGATGATCTCACTGAATATTTCATTTTTCTTAGTTCATTATGTGAGAATGAGCATAGTACATTAAGGTAATACAAATCTGGTACTTTAATAATTCATACAGCCTGGCTTAATGCACGACCTTTGTTGGATATCTACACAAGTGTAAATTAAGTATTTGAAACTGCTGCTTATCTATGTTTCATTTTCCTTTTTGTACTTCTCACTAGCTAATTTGAAAAATTTAAAGTCATTCATTCTTCTGCCTCCTTAGATTTATCTTCCAGCCAGGTGTGTGCCTGTAAGCTACCTGGGAGGCTGAGGCCAGGGATCACTGGAGTCCACGGGTTTCAGACAGCCCTGGGCAACATAGCAGATCTAGTCTCTTTTAAAAAAATAAAAAATTTTAAAAAAAGGATTTATCTTCCATGTTGCTTCTTCGGTTGTGTTACCAGAATGCTGCTCATTTTCGTGGCTCACAGGCCTGACCTACAGGTGGCTAGAAAATACATAGTGCTTGCAGGAGTGTCCAGAATATGTAGGCCAGGCAGCCAGCGGCCTCAGCTCTCATTCATCTGTTATTTCACAATCATAGGACTATCTATCTCTGAATCACTTCACTTTACCACCTTTCAGTCTCTCGCTCATCTTTTCATACAAAGCAATTACAGAAAAACTTGAAGAAGATGCTTCTGACAAAAGTTTCTCAGCATTTTGAGGTGGAGGGGAAGAGGAGAGTCAGCGAAAATTCCAGGGTTTTGAGCGTAAGCCACTGAAAGGATGGAATTTTCAGTTTATTTTGATAGGAAAGTATGATTGGGGGGGGAGAGTGAGGAGCTGTGTTTTGAATGTGTTCATTTTGTGATGACTTCTCAAGTTCAGGGAAGAGATCTGACAGGATGTGTAAAAATGAGGTCCATTCATGGATAAAGGAGGCTTAAACCATGAGTATAATGAGATCAACACTGTAATGAGTAAACCTAGAGCAAAGGTCTGGGAGTTGAACCTGGGGTTCTCTAATATTCAGAGTTTTGGGAGAAGAATAATGTGCTTCATGGGAGACTGGGACAGAGTTATTAAAACCAGAAGGATGCCAGAAACTAGTGTTACCCCAGGGGAAAAAAAAAAAGTCTTTCTAGGAAAGTAGTCAAATGCATGTCATGTGACACTCACCATCAAAGGTCTAGTTTCCATCCACCACCATCCCAACCAACCACCACAAACTTTATCTGTTCCTCCCTGTGTTCCCTTCTCCTTCCAGTAGCCATCATCTTGTCAAAATCTAAGACCTGTTTTGCTTCTTTGTTCTTTATATTTTACATGTTTATGTTTATGAGTGAAAGCCTGTGGTATTTATTTGTTCTCTTTCTGACTTATTTCCCTAAGCATATTTGCTTCAGGATCTATGCATGTTGCAAAAGTAAGATAGTGAAGTAGCATCTGTTGCATGTAGAAAAATTAGTTGGAAACAGATAAAAGACTTGAATGTGTGACCTACAAAATGTGAAACTACAAAATACATAGAAGAAAACACAGGTAGTAAGCCTGTCATCATTGATCTTAGAGATTATCAACACCAACATTAAAGGGAACAGAAACAAAAACAATTGGGATGACATGAGACTAAAATTTTCTGTACTGTGAAAAAGAAAACTTATTGATTGGAACTAAATACTCCTCACACGTCTAACAAGGGATTATTATACAAAATATATAAAGAATTCGTTTAACTCAGCAAAAACAGAAAAATGGGCTGTTCTAAATAGATACTTAAGAAACCATACAGAAGACCAACAGGCACATGAAAAAAAGTTTATCACTGACTATCAGGAAAATGCAAATCAAAACCACATTGCATTATCATTTCATACCTGTGAGAATGGCCTATATTAAACAAACAAACAAACAAACAAACAAACAAACCAGAAACATATGTTGGCCAGGATGTATAGAAAAAGGAACTCACATACACTGTTGGTGGAGGGTGGAAATTATTGTAGTCAGTTTGGAAAACAGTATGGGAGGTAGTTTTAAAAAAATTAAAAATATGAAAATATTAAATCAAAAAGATATGTGCACCCATGTTTCTGTATAACATGGGTGCACGTATACTTTTATTCACAATAACCAAGATATAAAAACAGGCTAACTGCTACTGTGAATGAATAAAGATGTGCGTGTGCACACACACATACACACAGTATTTTTTTCCTTAGTCCCATGATTTTTCGGCTATTCTCAGCTATTTATTGTTCCAAATTAATTTGTGAGTAAATGTCAGACTTTCTACTGATAAACACAGAATGTATTTCTATTTTTTCAGATTTTTTTGTTATCCAGAAATGTTTAGTCACTTTTTGCTACTTCAGCCCTGTGTTTCTTTATAGATTTAATCTTACACGTTTTCTTTTAAAAAATATGAAAAGTAATTTTGTTGTCTCCTTTCGGTGTTCATTTCACATCTGATTCCATCGATTAGAAAGGGACCGTTTTAACTAATGGTGACAGCAGGTATTATGATCAATAACGTCTTGATTTTCAAGGTAAATGATTCTAGAACTTCACTACTCTCATGTTTGAAAATTACTTATCTTTCTATTCCTAATGTACACTGAGTAATTAAAAATGAGTAATTTATTAAGGGTCCTTTGTAAATAGTTATGTAATCAAAATTAAAAAGTTAAGCTTAGACAAGGTTCTTCCATTGTACAGTATGAGGTAAGGTATATTAAATAATAAAGAGCAGTTTTCTCCTTGCAATGGAAAGTTATCTTAGTATTTAAAAGATATAATTAGATCCCTGTCCATGTTTACTTGGCTCTCTCAGGAACATTTTCTTCAGCCAAAAATTCTTGTAAGGTTTAGCTCCACTCTGATTCATTGATGCATTAGTGAATTAATGAGTTAATTATTGAAGAGAGTAGTCCACAGTGGTGAAGCACCTGGTGGGAAATGGAAGGAAAATATGTGATAGGGTAATTCTTATTTCAGATAACTTACTGTCCAAAAACGTACTTTTGAAAATGGTGGGGTGTTACTAGTTAATATCTGGGATGGCACACTCTCCTACGACTGCCATCTTTAGTCGGCAGTCTGTTACTTTAGTTATGGTCTCTGGGGGCTTCACTGATGACTTGACTCTTGGATAGCCCTCCAATATATTAGGAATTGGACACATGACCTAAAGGCATATGGTTTCTGCAGCACCTTTAAATAAAAGTGATCCTAATCTGCCCCAAGCTTTGGTTTACATGCCCAAATGTTTCTATAGTGATTACTTTTCTGCCTTATTCAGATCTCCACTTCATTACCACCAGTTCCCTCTGATCTTTGTTTCCCTTCTCAGCTGCATTATTATAAACACATTTATTTCCAATAACCCATTTGCACCTTGTGCCTTGAAATTTGGGCTCTCCATAGTATTTTCACTCAGCGAATACACCAAAGGATATGACTAGTCGTTTCTCGAAAGAAGATAAACTATGATCTGTAAGTTTCTTAAAAAAAAAAAAAAATATGCACAAGCAAGATTATGAATTGTCAGGGCAGTGTGAATCAAAACCACCAGGAGCATGCTGTGACTCAAAAAGGGTGGCTATAATCTAAAAAAGGGGAAGGAACAAACAAGTGTTGGTGGAAGCAGAGGAAAATTTTCTGGTTCCAATGAAAATGGTGCTGCAATTGCTTGGAAATCAGTAAGGCCATTTGTTGCACATAAAATTAATCACAGGACCTAGCACTTTCACTTTGTTTTATACCCCAAAATGGTGCAAACACAGAAACAGTACATGAGTGTTCAGAGCAATATTCACAGTGGCCAAGAGTGGAAACATTTTAAATGCCTTAATGGTGTGTCAACAAAAGGAGTGATAGTTACTTTCTATAGCTTGGAAACACTGTAACTAGTGAGAGAAGCTCCACACTGAAATCTGTGCAGTGATTCCATGTCTATGAAATACCCGAATGGGCAGATCCATAGAGGCAGATGAAGCCCTGGCCGCCAGGCAGTGAAGTGTGAGGCGTGCCGAGGCTAGTGGGAAATGGCTGCTGAGGGAGGGGTTTCTGTTTGCAGAAATGTTCTCAAATGTCCAAAAATAATTGTCTTGAGAGCTACACAACTGTGTGCATCCTAAGAAATCAATCACTGAATGGTAGAGTCAATCAGTCACCTTGGTGTGTTATAGCGCAACACTTTTTAAAGAAATTACTTTTTAGACTCAACAAATTATGCACTTCCTGTATAGTTATTATCTCAGGTATGTCTCAGTTACAAAAAAATTGGAATTTCCACATTCCAATTTGGAGTTGGAATGTAGATAAATATTTTCACAAATGTGCTTTGATATTGCATCAGGAATCTGAAATACCAAGTGCTCTGCATCAGAAGCTTATTAGGAAGGATAGATGATTGGAGAACAGCAATTTACACCCACAGATGGAACAAGCAGTCAATGTTTGTCACATATATTCAAGGATTTGGAGACATATTTAAAAAAGAAACAGGATAGTTCTGTGTGACATATAATTCTGATTGTGTGCTTTTGGCCATGCGTTCATAACACATAGATGGGAGTGAAAAAGCCTGGAGTAGAATGTTAGCTGAAGAGTTGGCTGTCATGGAGCGAAGTTATTAGAAATATATTTGTTTATGATTGTCCCTAGTTCCAGTGGATTTCTGCATTTCGAGTGTGTTACTTACATTCATTCATTCATGTACGAAACCTTTGACACTTCTCTCCTTCAAAACTCTAATATCTGTGCAGGTTATCAACGCTGCATTGGCTTTGGCAGCAAAACCGCAGAGTAAACTGGCCCAAGAGAACATGGATCTTTTTAAGGAACAGTGGGAAAAACAAGTCCGTGTGCTCACAGATGCTGTCGATGACATTACTTCCATTGACGACTTCTTGGCGGTCTCAGGTAATGAGCTGCTTCCCCGGAGACACACGTGCGGGTGTGCGTAATTACTTCACCTAAGTTACAATAATGTCCACGTCTGGGCAGGTAAATTATTCCAGCAATAATATTGTGCTGGTTTTCATTTTAATTAAACAACAGCGAAAGCTGCCGCTGACTCCCAGGTAGCAGCAGGTGGGCTTGCCATCACTGCCCTTGTGTGGCCTGGCTGGGCTGGCAGGTTTCCCCGCCTGATGTTCACATGCTGCCACAACGAGCTGGCCAGCACCATTCCTCTCGCGGCCGTGTCCGGGAAGAACACTGACCTGCCTCCCACTGGAGGCTCTGATTTCTTTATGGGCCTATAAAACTAAGGAAAAGGAATTCCCAGCACCTTAAAGGTTTCTCCTTTTCTCCCGCAGATAACATAGTTTAACTGCTCACTTTTCGAAAGACTGCATGTTGCACAGACAGAAAACAGAGAGGAAATATTTAAGTGCTATTTAATTATGAAGTTGCAAAAAATAAATCTGGGTAATCCACCTCACAAAAACAGTTGATTTCATTATATAAACATAAACTGGTAATGACATAGTAAATTGCATTCATATAGAAAGTATCTGTCAACTGCAATTCACTGCTTATCACACAGAGATAAATTTCAGTCTCTCCTTGCAGTGAAGCAGATACAAATAAATGCATTCTCCATTTAACAGGCTCTTCTGCCCTTGACGGCCATGATTCCTCTCTGGAGGGGCCAGGCTGCCTGAGGCTGGCAGTTGTGGGCAGTCAATGACCGGGTACCTGTAGGGCTGAAATTGCCTGTCAGCCCAGGGAGCCACAGGCCGGACCATGGGAGATGTGCGTGGCAGTGGGCCTTGAATGCGAAGTGAGCTTAAGTGCGCGCGCAGCACAGTGCTCCGGCAGTGACCCAAATAGGGTGACGCGTGCTCCGCATACCGATGTGCCGTGTCCCTGCTGCGCTCCCGGGGCGGGCGGCTCTGGCTTTACTTGGGAAAAGGGAACGGGCAATCTGAAAACCGTGAAGAGGGTGAACCATGCTGCGGCAGGGCTGCCACCCTGCAGGTGCGGGTGCTTTAAAACAAAAATTCATTTGTAAGCACGTCTTTGCAGGTGCCAGAAATGCAGCAATGGCTTTTTGGGGAAATCTTGGCCTTCTGTTGTTTTTCCCAATGAAGTATGGAATTATTCTTTTTCATAGGTTTAGAGAAAAACATTCCACCTTCACAGCACACTTTTAAGCAAACAACAAATCTGAAATCTAAATGAAAGCACGCCTCCAGAGGTAGCTGCTCCATCCCTAGACTTCGTTTCTTGTGATTAGGCTGGGTATAGCTCAGGTTTGTCTCAAGGGGTTTTTCAGTTCTTTCGTATCACAGAATAAAATGTTACAGAATCAAGTGTCCCACGGGCAACATTCTTCAAGTCAGAGAATAAAAGGGATCCTGCAGCAACATTTGGGGGATCCCAGGTGTGTCTCTAGGGTAGATGAGGAAGACTGGCAAAGAGATATCAAATTCTTTAGCAGATACACCTTTGCCTGGAGAGAATGTGCAATTTTTATGCAAATGTGGGAGACTGTAAGGGTTGAAGTGGTGGAGGCTTAGGCAGTTTCTGTTTAGCAAACAGAAACACAGAACAGTTGGGGCAGCAAGCAGCGGTGGTTTCAGAGCACCTGAAATTTAGAAGTCTGCCCTAGTGTGTTTCTCTCAAGTTTTGCCCCAGGCTTGCTTCACAGTGTCACGTCAGTCAGTGACCAACAGGGAAAGGCTATTTTTCAGTTTCTCTGATTTTCATACTGTGCTTTTTGGGGCCAGGGGATGAAGGAGACCAGCAGATGTCTGTGCAGAGCTGTGCCGGATCGCCCGGTTAATTTTAGCACTCAGACTCCTTTACAGGCTCATGCAGCCACATCACGCACATTTTCTGGGGGGGCCTAGCAGTATCTCTCCAGCTCATCTAACACACAGCCTGGGGCAGGAGGTGACTGGCCCCCATTGAGAGGAACCCTGCCTCCAAGGGGCTGGGGCCCCTGTGCGCCTGACATCTCTGGACATACTGTAGGTTGGGGGCGGCCCCATCGCTCCGACTTTCACAGGAAGCCACGTGGGGCCCGGCCTACACCTGCCGCCTTTGCCACACTGCCCCTTGCCCTGAGGCCCACTGCTCAGTGAGGTGGGCACAGCTCTGAGTGAGGAGCCGCCTGCACAAGGTCTGGCTTAGGGTTGTGCTCCTGAAAATGTTGCCAGATGGAAAATAAGGCTGCTGTTTGACTCTTTAGTGCAGCTGTTTCTTGCTATGTCTGGACCCTGTGGGCCTTGCCTGTTGGGTTTGGTGGTGCACTTCCATAAATGCTCTTCCTCTCTCAGGTCGGGTCTCCTTTTAGAGTTCATGGGGCCTAGAGGTTTGGTGTCGCTCTCCCCACTCACTCTCTGAGGGGAAGCAGCTTAGGGAGGAGGACTGAGCAAACCCTCTCCTGTTTTGTCTCTTGTTCCCAGACACTTTATTCCAAAGAACGCAGAGGTGCTTATCACGAATCTCGTCCAGGTTTGTGATGACGTGTAATGGATGATCTTGTGTTTAACCTAATGAAGCCAGCAATACCCTGATGCCCGTGTTTCTTGAGGCTGCAGGGAGGAGTTGTGGGTCAGTGTATATCAGGAGACCGGGAACAAGCATGGCACCCAGGGCAGAGGGAGTGGGGGCTGCTTCTCCTCAGGCTGTTCTATTCAGAATGTTGCCTTGTAAATATTGGTGGTTTACGATGCCAGAGCGCATTCAGCACACTGTGAATTTATTTATATTGACTGATCCCTTAAGGACAGTGGTCTGGAATTTATCAAAGTGATAAAGACTGTCTGAATTTCATTTGAATTGTATTTGATAAACATTTTCCATGAAAATGCAATTTACTCTCATTCATTTGCTTACTTGGGAAAATTTTGCGGCCCCCCCCCCTTTATTTTTAATAGAGGCAGGTGGTTGGCTAGAATGGTTCCAGTTGTCTTTATTACATTTCTTTACCATATACTTTTGGAAACAACAATATTGCACTGTATTCTTTGGGGCAACGCATGAATAGCAATTAGTATTGTTTATTCTTTACCCAGTATGCCCAAAGAACTTGTTCTGATTGGAAGCTTTTGTAAGGGGGGGGAACGACAACAACTTAATTTTGTATGTATAGTAGCAAAAATGCAGAACTAAAGCATTTTTTTCTCTTGAGGAAGTGATATAGGTTAGTGGTGGTTAGGTTTGGTTTCTGATTTCCAAGCCAAATATCTTTGTGACCTTGGGTAAGTCATCCAATACTCTTATTTCCCATTTTCCTTATATTATCACCTCCTGTGTGTATAAGGTTGTACCAATAAAGATGTCAGTGCAACATGCACAAAAAAAACATCACCGGTGTATAAATTTATATAGTCTTTCTGGAGAATGCCAGTTGGCTTGGTTCCTGGGTGGTAATTAGACTCTGTATGTTTATTTTAAACATATATGCCTTTTAATTCTGTAATTCAATTGCTAAAAATTTTCTTCAGGGATTTATACATAAGTGTTGGCCAAAATACCTGTTCAAAGATGGTCACTTCAAAGAGAAAACTAGATTAGTGAATTACAGCCCCTCCATCTCTTCACTAGAGTAGTATGCAGCCATTAAAATGGATATGGTAGATCCGTAGAGGAAGGTCTAGAAAGGTTTTAAATGAAAAATGCTTAATTCCATAAATTATCCCTTGTAGATACTGTATGTGATTATTTTCTTGTTAGAAGCACCTACAAAAATCTGTACTAAAATCTTTAATGGGCTTCAGGTTGGCTTGCCTACTTATGATTCATTGGAAATTCAGGTACAACTAAAGTAATTTAAGGTTAAGTGCGGGTACCCCCTAATCTCCATGTTTGTTTATGCACATCCAGTGCAGTATCACTTCTCCCCGAGAAGTGAGGTTGTGGAGAGCTGGTTGATAACTGTGCCCTGGATGTATGGTGACCTCAGCTGAGATAGCTGTTAAATGAGAGTGGAGACTATTAATTTTGTCTAAGGAACAGCAGACCCTTCCCTCAGTTGGAAGAAAGCCAGTATGAATTCAGAATGTTTACATTGAGTTTTTTCTTAAAACAGGTGTCTAGATGAAAGTTAACAAATCTTTGGAAGTCTGGATCACTTTTTAATAAAAAATCGTAGTATGCCTGATTCTAAGATGTTTCCCACTCCACCCAGGATGTTATAACAAACCTGAAATAGAGAGGTCTTAAAATGATTTGAGAAAACATTGGTTCATAGATTGGTTAGCAGTGTCTTTTCTTGCCTTTTTACTTTTATTTTCCTCAGTGATACAAGTTACAAACATAAAATGCTAGGTTCCGTAAAAGCAGCCATTTTTAGCCAAAGGTCTAAGGCACGGAGGCAGACTCAGTAGCAGTATGTTTAACATGTAGATATGGTGTGTGTAAAGATCCTTCTGATTGGACTGAAAGTTCATTCATTCTTAAAAGTGGTTCAAGTATTTCCCCCCTCCCTAAAATTCTGTTGGAAATTAAATGTTTTCTCTTTGAATAGTAAACTTTGGCAAGTCTCATAATTTTAATTAGTAGATGCTAAATTATGGTTGTCTTGGCTTGTATTCGTTTTTCTCTTCTGTAACAGGAATTCTTAATATATTCTGACTTTCCTTGGAAAAGTTTTTATTTTTGAGAGTAATTTTAGGTTTGCAGCTAAATTAAGAGGTAGGTACAAAGATTTCTCATAAAACCGTAATCCCACATACGCTCAGCCTTTGCACAGTATCAGAATCTCCCATCTCAGTGGTGGCACACTCATTACTACTTAGGAATATGCACATAAAACCCCTCAGTCACCCAAAGTCCATAATGTATGCTGCGGTTCTCTCTTGGTAGGATACACATCCTGTGGGTCTGGACAAGTGTATCCATGGTTATAACAGTCTTGACTGGCCTAAAAGCCCTCTCCCTATTCATCCTGTCTTGTTCTAACCTCGGCACCCAGTATCATTTTACTGATCTAAATTTTGCTCTTTCTCAAATGTGTCATACGTGGAGTCATACAGTACTTGGCCCTGATAGAGTGGCCTTTCCTTGTGTAATATACATTGTAAGAGTCTTTCATGTCTTTTCATGACCTGGCAGCTGATTTCTTTTTAGTGCTATATAATACCCCACTGCCTGGATCTAGCACAGTTCTAGCTGCTGAAAGACATCTTGGTTGCTTCCAAGTTTTGGTAGTTAGGATTAAAGGTCTGTATACAGGTTTTCATGTGGGCATATGTTTTTACCTCCTTTAGATGAATACCAAGAAGTGATTGCTGGGTATTATGACGAGAATATTTTTAACTTTGTCACAAAGATCTTTTTAACCATTCTCCAATTCTTCTCACTGTGATTCTCATCTCACTCGATTATGTTTGTGATTTTTGAACAAAGAAGCCCTCATAGCATCCTCCCTGCCTGCCGTCTTCAGGAAGTACAGAGAAGTGGGCTTTAGTTCTTGAGGCATCCTGAAACCCAGAAGCGAGCACTGTAGTTGCTTTATTCTTTGCTCGATCTACTGGGAAGCACTTGCCAGTTGGTCACTCACCATGAGAGGAAATAGCATCATGACCACTTTCTTACTGTAGGTTTAAGAGGTCAAGCCTGTTCTCTCCCTTCCACCTGTCCCAAGACTGTGCTCACTGGCTTCTGGGGAGATACGATAATACTGTTGGCATCTATGGGAGGGAGGAGCTAAGGGCTACAAAAACAAAGACTTGCAGTGGACCTCTGTTACAATTCAGATTTTGCTTGGGACATAAACTCAGTGAAATTATTTAAGGGAAAGAAAGTTAATTACGGTTTCTGTCTTGTCTGGGTTTTTTGTCTGGTTTACAGAACTATGCCTTAAAAGTTGTCTTTTTCCCCCTCATACATGGAATGAACATACTAAGTGAATAATCAGTGACAAATAGATGCCAACTTAGAATTGTCCCTTCTAGTGAGAGGCCTCCTTTTTCATTCATCATTTTGCTTCTTCAGAGAATCACATTTTGGAAGATGTGAACAAGTGTGTCATTGCTCTCCAAGAGAAAGATGTGGATGGGCTGGACCGCACAGCTGGTGCAATTCGAGGACGGGCGGCTCGGGTTATCCATGTCGTCACCTCAGAGATGGACAACTACGAGCCAGGCGTCTACACCGAAAAGGTGCTAGAAGCCACCAAGCTGCTCTCCAACACAGGTGCGTGGCCTTCCTTCCCTACTCCTCCCACATAGATGGCCTGAGTGAAGCAGGCCTCGCTCTTATTCCAAAACCTGTGGTTAGAAGGTAAGAGATTCAGCCACATTCTTATTAACGGTTCTGGGGCTGCATCAGACTTCTGAGAGCTAAATTCAGTCTTCACAGGCACAGCTCCTCACACTTACCCTATGATTAATGGTGGGATTAAACCTTAACATGCTACTCAAGATGAACTTCGGTGTTAAGTCTATTAGTGAATGAGTATTAATTACAGAGGGTCCCATTCTTACAGAAGGCCTCGAGTTCTCGACCATACAAATCCCTCATTTCAGAATCCGAGTCCAGTGTTTGTAAAATACAGCATGTAATTTATTTCCACCATAAATACATCGCACACCAGTGAAAAAGGCCTTGCATCATACATTCCACTTCTCTGTCTCAACAAGGGGCCGAGGAAGGGCTGGTGCGATGCTGTCTTTTTCCTCCGCAGTCATGCCACGTTTTACCGAGCAAGTGGAAGCGGCTGTGGAGGCCCTCAGCTCAGACCCTGCTCAGCCCATGGATGAGAATGAGTTTATCGATGCCTCCCGCCTGGTGTACGACGGCATCCGGGACATCAGGAAAGCAGTCTTGATGATAAGGGTGAGTAACTGCATTTCAGTCGTTTCTAACAGTTTCTTATCATTTGCTAAACTTCAGCAATGCATCATTCTGGAATTCGGCAGATGCAGCGGCAGTATATTAAAACCATGAATCTAAAAGCTGTTAGAATGAGATACATTTAATTACGTTGTCTAAAATGACTGTTAGCTGCAAGTTAGAGCCCAAACTTGGGGCCAAGACTCAGAGCTAGTAGAGTTGTTCTTGACGATTTAATTTAGGGAAAACAGTCACAAAAATGGGATTTCCATCTGAGTTGGAGAAAAAGTGCAGGATTTCAGAGAAGGAAGCACATCCTCAGTGCCCGCCCCTGGCCCATCATTCATGGACCAGACCACTCTGTGCTCTAGGTGAAGGGACTACTCCAGGATGACCTGGTTGTCCCTGCAGGGCGTGGGTCACCCGGACACGCTGTGTGAGGACAGGAACCCCTTGCTTTCTTCATCCCTGCTGCTATGGTAAGAAGCAGTACTCAGCCAAGGCCTCGCCTGGTGGAATGCAAGCTTCAACCTACTGGCCACAGCGGTGGTGTGACGGGATGGCCGAGTCACACGATGGGTGGTAATGAACACAGTCCTGTTTTCCCAGAGTTCTATTTCTAGGTATCTGTCAGCACAGAAAGAAGAAACCTTAAAGAGTTGTGGGGTATCTGACGTGAACCCCTTTGGGGAGTTAAGCAGCTAACACAGTTTGGAAGGTGGGAAAGCACACCCTGGGAGTTCTAGCTCTGAGTCTAGGCCAGTCCCCTTACCTCCAAGACTCCAATTAGAAACAGTTAAGGTGGTTTTAATGAGATGTGGGGGCCAGGTGCTTGAACACACAGTAGTGGCTCGTGGTGCACCAGAACATCCTGGGAAATCCAGTGTGCAGAGGCCCTGCCTCTTGTTTTCAGCGAAAGGCTGTCCGTCCTTGATTAGGTCCTCTCCTCTCCTCACCTCATCCTCACCCCCAGGCCTGCGCCCGTGCTTTCCGCCCTCTCTCACCATAGGCAGCCTGTGTTCCTGGTTGGCGCTTCACCCCCAACATGCTGCTACTCCTTCTCCATGACATCTCTTGGCCCCCACGTCTTCCAGTTCCTTTCAGCCTTTCGTACACGTGCCAAGACTTCAGAAGACCGTCGAGGGGTGGTGGTCTCCGCACACATTCATTCGTCCCCTGGCCTCCGCCTGCCAGGGTGTCTAAAAGGCAGCACACTTGTACTGTGAGCTTCACAAGCTCCACTGCCTGCCTCAACCCCCAGATGTGCCCTTGATTCTTTTTGTCTTCTACCCCATATCCACTGTCGCGGCACTCCATGATGGAGAGCTCAGACAAGGGTCCTAGCCAAGACCAGGCCCCAGCATCTCCTACCTGGATTCGGACCTGCTGCCTCAGGACCCACGGAGCAGCCGTCCCCGAGCATCCCCCACAAGCCCCTGGGGCCTTCTAAGATCCGAACCTATCGACTCGCACCTCATTTCTTGCTGATCTCCCTTTGGGTCCCGGCCAGCGAGCAGAGCCCTTCTTCGGCAGGCTCCGGCTGTCCCTCCATTTCCCCAGGCAAGCTCCTGCCGCAGGGCCTTGGTATGGGCACTTCTGCTGGAAGTTCACCTCATGCTCCTGTCTGCACTGCTTTCAGGTGTCACCTCACGAGACCCTTCCTGGTCACCCTTCAGCTCCCGTTAGAATCTACGCGAGGGCAGGGATTTTTGTCTTATTTTGTATCTCTAGGCCCAGACTAGTGTTTGGCACATAGAATCAACAGATACCCAACAAATGAATGGGGGAAGTGTTTCCATCTTCTTGGCAAGAATAGTTCTTGGGGAGGATGTGTGGAAGTGAGGATCAGGTTGGGGGCATTCCTTTGAGGATAATCCGTGACCCCGGGATGAAACTGGTGAATAATGGCCTAATGTTTGGCACTTCATGCTCTTTGTGGCTCACTGGTGTCCTGTGTGACCAGCACTTTCCTCACTTCATTTTATCAAGGGGCAGAGCTAACTGCAGCGTGTGCACAAGTCCCAGATACTCCTGACAGTGTCAGGTGCTGTCGCACATGTACCTGTCATTCGAGCCTCACAGCAAGCCCGCCGGCTGGGCTCAGATGAAGCCCTGGTCCTGATGAGAGTCTCGCCGCCTTCCTGTGGCAGGTCGCAGTCGGCCGGCTGGGTCCACAGCCAAGCCCAGCTGTTCTGCCTGTTGCCCTGTCACTGTAACTTCTAGAAGCCAGACGTTGTTTCAAGTTAGCCGCTGATCTGAAAGGGCCAGAGGTAGCTCAAGATGGGAGTGTAATTTCATGACTAAAGCAAAGAGCTAGGGCCAGTAATCTGTTCCTTTGGCATTTACTCACCCGTTACTTCCCCTCAAAGCAGACTTTGGTACCTAAAGAGAAGAGAACTTTATAACAAAGAGAACTCTGTGAAAGTAAAGGGAATCTGCTTAATGTTTTGGGAACACCTGTTTTTTTAGCAGTCTTAATAAAATTATTTATGCACAAATTTTACATCTTTGTAATCCCCAGGGTTCATCCCCCCTCCCCCCCGAGTTGTGTACTTTAATTGGGTTGTTGGCTTGTTTTGACTTTTCTTCATGGCTTTTTGTTTATCTTTCCATGTCCCATGTAATAGTGAAACCATCTGGTGTCTTTTTGAAACACCTATTTTTAATATAGCACCCTTTCCACTTAGCACAGTTGTAGGTTTTGGGTGTTCCTATCCACACGATAGGAACTGAGACTGTCCACACTCGGTGGTAGAGATCGAGACCCCCTGGTATTAGCTTCATTCAGCACAACTGTTTTTGGAAATGGACAGAGCTGGGTCTGCACATCGGGGGTCGGGCCGGCCCGGGGCTGTGCCTGACTCGTATCTGTGTTTCGGTGGCAGACCCCTGAGGAGCTGGACGACTCGGACTTTGAGACAGAAGACTTTGATGTCAGAAGCAGAACAAGCGTCCAGACAGAAGATGACCAGCTGATAGCTGGTCAGAGCGCCCGGGTAAGGAGCAAATGGAATTTGCCCTGCAGTCCCTGCCCTTTTCCTTTGCAGGAAGACTTCTGGCAGTGGGGCCTCATTCTCATACCTGCTCATACTCCTGGGCTCCTCATGTGTCCCCTCAGCTGGAGCAGGGCCTGAATTATGGGCCTCTTCTGCCCGGGGCCCTGCCTCAGGGGAGCCCAAGGACCTAGTCAATGTGGTATTTGTTAAAAGGATTGTGAAATTCAGAGAAAGATTGCTGTCTTTGCCCATCTCGGTGCTATCATGGGTATGAACTATTAATTATTCATGGGTTAACAAAAAACAGTGGTACATTCAAGAAAACCAGAGCCCTTGCATTCATTTGAGTCATTAAATCTCTAATCAATAGCATTTATGTTTTTGGGAGAACGCCAAGAAATATTTCTAAGGAGTCTTTTTTCACTCCTTAGAAATCATTTGAACAGCAAGTGTGTCCCTGTTTTAGGCCTTAGTCATAAGCACTTTTGGAAGCTGAACGGGGAGGAGCCTGAGGCTTGGAATCTCTGGGGCTAAGGATGGACCACGGCCCCCGAGCAATTGCTTTGATGAGCTGAGCTGTCATTCCTCGGCAGATTCTCTTCAATCTTCCTCAAAACTTACATTCTAAAACTACTTTTAGTTCACCTTCAGTAGTGGGAGAACTGATGGCGACACAGGAAATGCTCCCCCCATTAGCCTCTTCTCCAGCTCTCTCCCCGAGACTGTAGGCAGAAGGTGGGACTGTAAGGCAGGCGGTTGGGTGCTGCTGTTGTGCAGGTGTGGGCATGAAGCCCCTCCGTAGCTGCGGCCTGTTGCACTGTTTTCTCCACATGAAAGTGGGTCGGGATTCAGGCTGCTGTAAACTCTGTGCAAAGTGAGAAGAAATGGCCCTCCAGGCAAAATGAAGCCTATTAAAGCATTACTCTCCCTGTGTCGTACATGGCTAATGCACTGTGAGAACTCCATGTTTTTACGTAAGTGCTTTCTCTGCTGCTGACTTTAGGCGATCATGGCTCAGCTGCCCCAGGAGCAAAAAGCAAAGATTGCCGAACAGGTGGCCAGTTTTCAGGAGGAGAAGAGTAAGCTTGATGCTGAGGTGTCCAAATGGGATGACAGTGGAAATGACATCATCGTGCTGGCCAAGCAGATGTGCATGATCATGATGGAGATGACCGACTTCACTCGGTGAGTGGCCGCCCTTCCACAGGTCACCCAGGCTGCTTTGTGGCTTTCTCATCCCCATTCTTTTCAACCTTAAGGGGTCTTTTCATAGACAATGATCTTGGTGCCTTTTTTTTCTGCCCCCCCCCCCCCCAGAGGTAAAGGACCACTGAAAAACACATCTGATGTGATCAGCGCCGCCAAAAAAATTGCTGAGGCAGGATCCAGAATGGATAAGCTGGGCCGCACCATCGCAGACCATGTAAGCAGCAGCCCTGCCCTGTGGGCTACCACTACCTCTTCCTGGCACTTGGGCAGCCCTGCGTGGCCCCTTCCCACAGTGTCGATAACCAGCTTTCCATGGGACAACAGGACCGTGTCATTGTTGTTCTCACTAACCTGCTTGATCAGCATCAGCACAGATTTCTAGGGTTTCTGAGTTCCTGTGCTGCTTCTTTGACGTCTGTGAGGAACACAGACCAGTGCGCATGAGAGCACATTTCTGGAGCAGATTTTTTTCCCTGAACCTTCTTCCCCTTGGCTGACAGTGAAAACCTGTCTCTACTGTTACTGCCCCTCAGTTCTGGCAGGGGCTGGTCCTGCACATGGAGCCAGATGTAAAAGAGACTCTTGCTACTAGCTTTACTTCATACCAGAATCAAAAGCCTCTTGGGCTAGTGCTCTGGAACCTTCATGTCTCTATTCCCTCAGGTCAAAACAACACATGGTCTCTGGCTCCTAGCAAGTTCCCTGGAGCTCCATGCCACGACTGTTTCTCATTACTTTTCTCTGGAGTTACAGCAAAGTGTTTATTACCTTGCAGCCTGTCGTCCTTGCTTCCTCTCCCTCCCATAACCCTCTGCGTTACATGAGACCTGCCGCGTCTGTCTTGACACCTCCCGCTGTGCCACAGTCTCTGCTGATTGAGCTGCCACTCTGCTCACCACAGGGCTGTCTTACTAGGTAGCTCAGCTGGGACTCTGTCCTGCTTCATGACTGCTTAGAGTAATCAAGGCCTACCGCCGTCCACAGAGCCCTGAGCTTTGCCACAAGACAGGAAATGGGCAGCAGATGCCCTTACGTTTTCCTTGTGACTGGTCCAGACCACAAGGGCTGGCTTCCTTGCTCAGCTCAGAGTACTGGGGGCCTCTTCAGAACCAGGCTTCCGCTGGCTGAGAGTGTCACCTTGAGGGGCCTGAGAATAGTCTCGGGCTGTGCCCCTTGCTCTGGCCAGGAGAGGAAGCCTGGCCTGAGTGCTTGGTGCTAAGCCCGCTCTCCCCTCAGTGTCCAGATTCAGCCTGCAAGCAGGACCTGCTGGCTTACCTGCAGCGCATCGCCCTCTACTGCCACCAGCTCAACATCTGCAGCAAAGTCAAGGCTGAGGTGCAGAACCTCGGTGGGGAGCTCGTCGTCTCTGGGGTAAGTCTCACCTGTGAAGAGAGGTGGTTGCTGGGAGTGTGCTAACCTGTCCAAAACGGGGAGCCCTTGTACTCCTCCACTCCTCATCTGCCCTGCCAGGGAAGGACACTGAAACCTGAGATGTCACCGTGGTCTTTGCAGGCCCCGGCCGTTCATGGCTGAATAGCAGCTCTGTAGTGGTGACCACGGGGGAGCACAGCACTGGCTTCTTCCCCTCGGCCGGCACCTCACTGAGAAAGGCACTTCCGTCATCCTTGCTTTCCTTCTTCCCCGAAGAGGAGTGGTGCCTGCTAGAAAGTTGTGAAGGCAGCATAGTCTCTCTTTACCACGTCTGTTCACCCTGTCGCAGTCCTGGGCCCTGTGTCGCCTTGGCAGGGAAGAGACACCCGGGGTCCTGGGCTTAACTGGTTTCCTTGGCTTTTGCTGACCCACAGGCTGTCCTGTAGACAGACACTTCATAGCTCAGCTGTACCAGCAGCACTTGCTCACCTGCGTCGCATCAACGCCCCCATCCCTGGGAGCAGTTATTCCCACGGGGGGGGGGGGGGCGCGGCTCCGGGGTCAGAGCCGCAGTGTTTCTGTCTGTACAGCCAGCATGACGCCTCTCCTCCGCGGGGGCTGTTAAGATTTGACGGGTGGGGGCAGATAAGGTGAACAGTGCCTTGTGGTTTTGTTACTGCTCCGTTTTCCTCAAAGACCTGAAGAGGTTTCCAGGTTATCTAGGTTGGGAGCTGGTCAGTACTGGGGCTGCTGGGCCTATGTTCCTCACCACCCTGTCTGTGCCCCTTAGGTGGACAGCGCCATGTCCCTGATCCAGGCCGCCAAGAACCTGATGAACGCTGTGGTGCAGACAGTGAAGGCATCCTATGTGGCCTCCACCAAATACCAGAAGTCTCAGGGGATGGCTTCCCTCAACCTCCCCGCGGTGTCATGGAAGATGAAGGCACCTGAGAAAAAACCCTTGGTGAAGAGAGAGAAACAGGATGAGACTCAGACCAAGATTAAACGGGCATCTCAGAAGAAGCACGTGAACCCCGTGCAGGCCCTCAGTGAGTTCAAAGCCATGGACAGTATCTAAGGACCCCAGGCTGCCCCACCCCCCCTCCCCGGGTTCCTAAAGATCAGTCCCTGCTCTTCATTCAAATGTATTCGCTGCACAGAACACTGATGCTAGATTTCACGGGGAAGTCGGCAGTTTTTAAACCTGGCCAGGTGGTGAATTTTACGAAGGCCTGTTTGTGTTTAAGTCAGTCAGAAATACTTTCAAAATTCAGGAGCATATTTCTAGCTATATTTTTTTATAAGCTTAAAAATTCTATAACCAAAGAGAACCCCGTATTAACAGTCTTGACCAAGCTACGATGCCTGTTCTTAGTGGAGGTGTGAGGGTTTGCGAGACGGGAGTCGGGTTGGCCCGGGCTGGCCGCGAGGAGGGGTCCTGCAAGCCCGGGGTGAAGGGACTGGCCTTGCACGTCTTAAGACACTATCCCTGAGAAGGAATTTTCCCAGACAGGTCATGAGAGGGACAAACCACACAGAACTCAGTGAAACAATGTATCACGAAGGAAACTGATGACTCTCTTTAGGACATGAAATGAGAATTTTGATGCACGGCTACAATTACTAATGTACTCTGCTGCAGGACATTAATAAAGTTGCTTTTTTTTGGGCTAGAGTGTTGTGACGCCATAATCAGAACATGCTTTCCCTTTTCTTCAGCTTCAAATGCAAATTCATCACTGGGCTCAGTTCTAATAATTGCAAGGTTTTCTGCCTCGGGCTTGCAACAGAAGCCTGACAAAGTAGTGTTTGCTTAGGCAATAATTTAGATTTTTACCTTATTTGTGATTACTATAGCTGCAAGGTATAATATTGCTGTCTTATTTAAATCTTATGAATTTGAATGTTTTTTACACTAACTTTCCCCAATAAAGTCCAATATGAAACCAAATCTAAGAGGCGCATGTTGTTTTCTTTGCCCTCAGAAGAGCTGAGTTTTATACAAACAGCTCTTGGATTTGCGGTGCTTCCCGCAGGATGGTGGTGCCTAGCAACCCTGCCAGAAGACCCTAGGCACATCTCCCTTAGGAGCAGGGTGGGCATCTACTCTTCTCCTGGCGGGGGCCATCCTCCATGCAGACTGGCTCTTTCCGTATCTTCGACTTAAGTAGCCCAGACTCCAGGCCTAAGTTCCATGTGCACATCCACTGCTCTCTGGAACCTGGCTTGTAATCACCTGCCTCCTAAACACCCCCTTTGGAAGGCTTCAGGTCTCAGAACCCCGTCCAAACTGTCAGGGGGCACCTACTTTCCATTTCCACTTACAGTCACCTAAGCCAGCATCTTGGTATTTATTGCTGTGCAGCCAAAACAAACATTACCTCAGTTTCTAGAGGTCGGTGATCCAGGAGCAGCTTCGCAGGGAGGTTCTGTCTCTGGGTCACTTGTGAGGCTTCAGTCTTGGCTGGATGGCCGAGGATCTGAGCGTCCTTGCACCACACCTCGCAACAGGCACTGGTTGCCCAAGTGAAGGATCTAATACAAACGCAACCAGGGAGAAGCCAGCGTACTTCAGTCTTGAGATCAACAGTCTTGAGATCAACACATTTTTACTGTGTTTCTCACACACATACCACTCAGGGACAGCCGGATGCAGGAGCAGGAGCACCACAGGGGCAAGTGGACGCCTCTGGTGCCCAGAGCCTCTGCCTAGGCTGCCCCATCATGCTGTTTCCCCGACACTAGTTCTCAGACGGTCGGCATTCCTGCAGAACAAGCCTGACCTTGGCATTTAGCTCAAACCTTCCCATGGTTTCTGCGGAAGCGTGGGGTGTGGTCTCTGCCCCTACACTGTTCAGCATTTCCCCAGAGATAACTGGGTACTTCAGGCTTCTATCAGCGGTCACCCGATCAGGAAGACCTTCTTGGACACTTGCTGCTTAGTCATGAACCGCTCTACAACTCCACGTGTTCCTGCTGTTAAGCTTCACGCGGGCAGGAATCTGTTTTGCTCACCGACTCCAAGGCCCAGGACCCTGATGACCCTGGGTGACCATCCCAGGGTGGTTAGGGGGGCAGGGCCCAGAAGGCTCTGGCCTGCCTTTACTTGGCCCCTCCTCTTTGCCAATCCTTAGGGCCCAAGCTGACTCCTGGCACCGCAGGGTCTTTGCAGCCATTGATCTGTCACCAGGCCTGAGCTAGCGGTCCCCATTGCTTACCTAGTCTGCTCCGCTCAGTTCACCCCCTTCTCTCCAGTCAACCCTCAGCTGTGGCTGCAGAGGTTCCCGAACCTGCAGCCTGCCTCAGCTCCCGGCATCCACTATCCATTCTCCACCTGGTAGCCCAAGGGAGTCTTGTGATAATAGTTCCTGAGGAGCCTTGAGTGCAGACCTGGTGCTTGGGGGACTGCCTGCCGCCCCCTCACATGCCAGCAGTCCTGTGCAGCGTCCAGCTCTGGGGTCCTGCACCCCGCACACCTGCAGCTGGCAGCCCCGCAGCCCGTCCCCACCTTGAGTCCCTCACATGCCGCCTTATCCCAATCTTAATGCCACTGTTTAAAGACTGTTTAGTCCCTCGGCCTCCTAAGCAATTCCTGTGAAATTAGGTTGCATGTGCTAATTATAAATGTTCCAACCTAAGTTAAAATGCCATTTTAGTCAGTGATCGTTCACCTACCGCCTGAAGTCATCGTGAGTCCACAATGGAAAACATGGCATGTGGGGCATGACGGTGCCAGCTCTCACCAGGCAGACCCACAATTCTTCTGGGACAGGTTCTGGTTCGCCCCATTATCCGGCTAAGGGCCTTGCGTGTGCTTGAGACATGGTTGTCCAGCCATTCGAACCTGAGGTTGATTTAAGCCAAACTACACAAAGACGTTAGAAGGCAAAAAGCTGGCAACTCGGGAGGCACCAGAGTCCCTGGTCCTGAGACCACGCTCGGCCAAGCTGCCATCAGGCAGCTTCAGCAATCCTCGGGGGAATTCACTCCTGCCCCCGCCTCCCGAGAGAACCTTCTCCCTTCTGACTAGCTTGGTCTCGGCCAGGCCTGACAGGCCTCTCAGAGCTGGGGACAGTGAGCACTCCCTGGGAGAGGCCTCAGGGCCCAGAAGCCCAGCCACTTATACCCACACACAGCGACTCGGGAGCCCAGCTCATGCCAAGGCCTCTGGGCAGACACCTCAAGGTCCCCCTCTAGCTTAACCCTCATAGCCTCCAGCCCCAACCACTATGTAGCCAAGCCAGGTTCCCCCCGCACTCAAGTTGAAGAGAAGGACCTGCCCTCTTCTGGGCACTACTGGAGCCCATGCCAAGCCTTACCACATCTGCTCATTCCATCTTCGCAAGTCCCTCTGCCCAGCCCCAGCTTCAAGATCCAGTTCCCTTCTGGGTACCCAGAGGGGGGCAGAGGCCGGTGCCCAGCAGCCTCCTTCTCAGGAGGCTGGCCTGTGGCTGTCCCCGTTCCCGGCCCTCTTAGGGTGCAGGGGTACTCCAGGCTCCTGGCTCAGGTCAATCGCTGGGTCCTGGCTCGCTGGAGGAGTTTACCCCCATCGTTCCCCTTTCTGTTTCCTGCCTTGTCAAGCTTTTCTTGCTCCTGGTTTTCCTCGCGTTCCGCTAGATGCCATAATTTAAGAAAAGACGACGCGGAACAGCTTCCCAGAGCCCTTGCTGCCCCTCCCCTTACAGAGACCCTCGGTCTCACTCCTCATCCCGCCCCATCACCCCTCCCACCCTCCTCTAGAGCGTGTGCTGCCGGCCGCTGCACTCCACTCACGCCTTCTGCAGTTCAGGGCCCACAGCCGCCACCGAGCCTTGCTCCTCCTAGACCGCCTGCGCACAGGACCGGGGCGGACCTTAGTTTGCGCCCTGTCCGGAGGATTCTTCAGCGGAGGTTGAGGGTAAACGCCAAGTCGGGCTGGGGAGGGGAGCAAATACAGCTTTGCCTTCCAATCCCGTTACAGATTCAGAGAAGTGTCAGGTCAAAAATGCATCCAATAGACCTCATCTACCGAACACCATAGCTTCCCCTGGCCTGCCCTAAATGTCCCCAAATGTGCTCAGAGGTTTCGGTATCCCCGACACAGGTAACGCAAACTACAATATCCAGAGACGCTGGCATCACTGGACAGTGATGCTTCTCGACCTGTGTGACCATGTGGCTGCCGGGGCAGTGGCGGGACCTACCATGTGACCGTCACACCGTCCGGCTGACAGCACTACGTGTCACCACATCATGCGGCTGGAAGAGCCAGAACTCAGTATAGGTTCTGCTGTGTGCGTGTAACTTTCAGAGCATCGTTAGTCAAGAACTTGCAGGCTGAACGATCAAGCTGGGGGCCACCGGGATGTACGCATCCCCTCACTCTATTTGTTACTCCTGTAATGAAACTGTAGCAGAAATTCACACATAATAAGAAAGTAGCCAATACTGTCGTCGCATATGGTCACCGATTCCCCAGAAGGCCCCTGCTCGGCCTGCTGGGTACTGCAGCGGCAGCCGGCCTGTGAAAGCGGAGCAACAGAGACTGCTGGAACTGCGCTTGTCCACGAACGGCTTCAAACACTCATTTTATCGAGCATGAGCGTGGTCTTCATTCCTTTCGCAAGTCGAAACAAGACAATAAATTCTTTACTGCATCTACTGATTTCTGCTGTGGAAGCACACCACATGGGACTTCTAGCCGCCAGCCAGCTCGGCCCAGAGGCGCAGGCAGGTGGGTGGGGAGCAGGACATGCCACCAGGAAATAGCTCCACCGCCTGAAGCGGTCAATGAAATCAAGATAATGGTCAAGTGCAAAGTAAGGAAGGACGCGTCCTGAGGTACATGTCATTTACCTTTTAAAGTTTTTAGTTCACACAGTGAACTAAATTCTGAGAATGTAATTTTATGGATTTTGACAGTCATGCAACTACCATCACCAGACAAAAAACCACCCTGCCCCGCCCCCCCCCCCCCCGCCCCCCTGAACCTATAAGTTTATCCCCTGGTACCAGACCTACATTTTTCTTCAAGATTTTAGTCATTTCAATTCTTTTGCATTTCCGTGTACCTTCTCAAACCAACCTTTGCCAGCCAAGACAGTCCCCGCTGGGACCCCGCCGGACCTTTAGGTCAGATTCAGGGGCTGCACCGACATCTGAAAGAGCCCTGAGCTGAGTCACTTGTATGGATCTTTTTGGTCTCTGTGATCATCACTTTATAGTTTTAGGCATAAAATCCTGTGCGTTTTGATGGATTTACACACATTCGTTTCAATGCTATTGCAAATGAGGTGCTATGTTTTACATTTTATTTTCAGTTATTGCTAGTGTATAGAAATACAACTGACTCATTGCTTGTTCTAGATTGTTCTGTGTATCTCATGGAATTTTCTGCATTGAACATTTTCATCTGTGAATACAGCTTTCTTTTTTCAATCTGTGTCTTTTATTTCATTTTCTTAACTTTGTGCTGCCCTGCCCAGGGCTTCAGTACAGTGTTAAGACAGGGAGGAAGGCAGTGCGTATTCTCGCCTTGTTCCCAATCTTAGAAGGAGAGTCAAGGCCTCTTTGATCAGTAAGTTTGATGTTTGCTGTAGGATTTTTGTTGACAACACGGTTTAAGGAATTAGCCCAACGTTTCTTTTAAGTTGTCAAATGGCCGAGAGTTGTCTGTGGCCACTTACTATCCTTTTAATGTTTGGAAGGCCAGAGTGATACCCCCTCTTTAATTCCTGATATTGGTCTCATTCGTGATTTCATCTTTTAAAGAACCGTATTTTTGTTTCACTGATTTCCTCTAGCATTTTTTCCAGTTCTTACTTTCTTGCATTTGCTTTTATTAATTTTTTAGACAACCTTTTTTTTAAAATCTTTAACTCTAAGTTTAAATAATTTCATGTTTAATAATGGCTTTGGTGACCAACAGCTCACAAGGTTTCTTGACACCCACAGGCTACATGTGGCTCTGTGCACCACGCCCGAGCTTCTCTTCACACAACCTATCCCCCCAGACTCTCTCCGGATGCCCGTTCAGCATCACCACGCAAGTGTCCAACTGCTGTCTCAACTGAAACATGTCCAGCGGTTTCCCCTACTTCTATCTTGCCGTTTTCCGTTTGCCTGAACAAACTGGCAGTGCCATTGCTCACTGCTCCCACATGCCATGTGCTCAAGCCCCCAAGTGTGGCCTCACCCTTGATTCTTCCTCTTCAATCGGAGCGTTTGGCAGACGCTCTCAGCTCCACCTTTAACGCACGGCCGATGTGCTCCCCTGGTTCAAGCACCAACTTGCACAGGATTCCGCACTAGATGCCACGCTGGCTCCATTTCCACCCTCGCTGGTGTGTCCTTCTGTCTCACCACAGCAATACGAGGGAACCAACTACTGTCAGTTCCATCGGGCTCTCCTCATTCATAACTTTCCGACAGCTTCCTTCACCACACAGAGACCCATGTCACCCTCACATCAGCCAACCTGAGTTGCTTCCTCTTCTTCCTCCCAGCCATCTTGCTGCCCCAGGACCTTTGCCTCTGCTATTCCCTGATTTATAAAGTATTTCCTCAGCTCCCGTGTGGCTGGCTACCTCGCTTCCATTCACAATCCAGCTCATCAGAGGGGCCTCCCCCGACAATCTCTGTCTCCTACCACGCTTTGTTTTCCTTTATAGTTCTTAGCTCTTACTGCTGGGAATTATATCATATACTTGTCTGTGATGCCTGCCTCTCCTTGCTGCTGTTCTGTCTACCACTTCTTGACCTAGAACAGTCTCTGCTTTTAAGAACCAAATCAGACTTCTTTTGTGAATGAATGAATGAGTCAGAAAGCAAGTGAGCAACAGCTAGGATGATGTGTAGAGCCCAGCCCTCGCTTCTAGCTCCCTCAGGATGAAGACACGGTCCTAACAAGATCCTGGAGAACAACATCCCCTGGACCCCTGTAGTTGTTCCTCAACCCCTCTCACTTCCTTTAGCTATTACAGAGGCCTTGAGGGCTCCAGGGAATCAGCAGTCGGACTCTACCCCAGGGCAAGTCTTCATACAGAGTGTATCCCTGCCTCTGTCTCCCCCGTCTCCCCCACTGCCTGTCAAGTTAAAGGCTCCCTTTCTGAGACCCACGCTTGGGTTTCCCACATGTGGTCACCAGCAATCCTAGCTCTGTCACCCTCAGCCTGCGTGGCCTCATGCAGGTCATTTAGCGTCTGTGAGCCAAGATTTCCTCATCTGTCAAATGGACTGCAAAGGAAACTGATGTTTTTGAAGCAGTGAGGTGGCAGGTACTCAACACTCGAACATCTGCTTCTGAGCCCTGAGGTTTCCTAGCCTGGTCCAGCAGGTTCCTGCCCCTCCTGACCTCCCGGGGGCTCTGGTCCTGTGCTGTAGCGTGAAAGCAGGTCTAAGGCTGAGCGTGGGGACTACAGGGAAGCACCCACTCACTTGCCTAACATTTCTCTGGGCCTCAGTTCCCCCTCATCGCAGTGAAGCTGAGATTTCTCCACGCAAGGGTGGGCTGGGGAGATTTCTACACGGGGGCAGGGAGGGGCTCCCGAGCAGCAGGAGGGAGCCTCTGGTGCATGGGAAAGGCTGAAAAACAAGTGCACCAGAATCCAAATCAGGAAAGCCCAGAGCCGGAGTTGCCATGGCAACCTGCAGCAGGTTCCCAGCCTGGTGCTCAGCCTCTCGGGGTGGGGGCCAGGACTTGTCAGGCTTGGCTGCTCCTGCCTCCAAGGCCTCTCCTGTCTCGCCTGGGTCTCAGACACAGGGCCGGGGCACAGAGCAGCACCTGGGTCTGGTCAGGTAGGCCAGGCAGGCCTGGGCTCCCACTACCAGCTTTAGTGAGCTCACTCTCCCAGAGAGAAGCCGACACTCAGGACCTGCAGGATGCAGCAGGCCTTCCCCAGTGTCCTTTGGCCACCCAGGCCCAACCAGGACCAGCTGCTGCCTGCCTGTGGAGATGCCCTCAGGCTCCTATCGGTGCCGGGGCCTCCAAGTCATGACCTGAGCACAGGGTGCAGTGAACAGACCTCCCCACGGAGCAGGCTGGAGGAGGAACGAGCGCTGGCATAGCTGCGCGTGCACATTCGCCCAACCTCAGAAGCAGCTCTCTCTGACAGAGGAGGAAAATGGTTCAGGAGGGTTTAGTGGATTCCCAAGGTCACAGAATCACTGTGTGGGGAAGTGCAGCACCCCAAGCAGTGTTCCCGTGAGGTCAGACTCTTCCCCGGGGCCTGTTACTGACTTCCAGCATGTCACCAGGCGGACTCAAGGCCTTTCACCCAAGAATCCACCTGACTACCTTGGGGGACTCCCAGATAGTCTCCCGATGACAGGACTTTGCCCAGTCTGCAGAGACACACAGCAGATAGACAACGGCCTTTTTGCCTCCATTTAATGCCAAGCCAGCACTGCCCAGGTGATGCCCATGCCCTAGGAGGGAAGTCCTCCTTCCTGCTTGGTGTCCCCTAAACAGCCCATCCAAGCAGGCACCCCTCAGCCTCACTAGCAGCAGTCCAGTCCAGGCTGGGTACCGGGGGGAACCTCATCTCAGCTCCCTCATCAAGCTGTTGATGGAGTCCAGCAGTTCCCGGAAGTAGCCCTCCTCCTCGCCATCTTGGAGCTCCAGGGTGGCCAGCGCCTGGTACTCGGCCTGCAGGCTGGCCAGCGTCCTGTTGAGCTGTGGGTCCTGCTGGTAGCGATCCCGGCAGGTGGCCAGAAGGGCACCCAGTGTCTGCAGCACCTTTTCTCGTGCATCATGCTCAGGCAGGGCCAGGAGGTGGGCAGTGATCTCACACCAGCCCTGTTCCCGCAGGGCTGGCAGGAGGTGCACCTGGCGATACTGCTGGAGCTTCTCTGGGGACGTGTCCCGGGTCAGCTCGGCCTCTTCCTCGGCAAACATCTGCCATCCGCACAGCCAGACACCAGGAATGAGGGGAGTAGAGAGAACACACAGAGGCCATCAGTGCCTAAGGGGCACGGCTGACCCACGAGCCCACACGCCATCCACAAGAAGGCCAGCTGGATTCGCAGCCTCACACAATCATCCCCCATCCGCTCATCAAAAATAACCGTGCAGCATGCAGGTGCTAGAGAAACAAGATGGAGACATGGTCCTTGCCTTCAAGGAGCTCAGGGTTCAGGAGAATAAAAAGAAACCAGCACTTCCTACGGAACACAAGGAACAGGCCAGCAGTGCAGTGCGGAGGCATCCCCCACCTCTGCAGAGCCAGCAATCTAAGAAGTAGCTCCCACATCCTTCATGGAAATCCTGAGGTTTGGCTGCTACCTCCCCACACCAACAATGCCCTCAAGGCTCGTGGTGCCCCAGCTGGCAACCATACACACCTTCCTACAGGCATCTATGGACCTGACCCTAATAGGACAGTTCTTCACTCTTTCCGAGGAAATATCAGAACAGAGAATTCCTGAAGTTCAGAGCACAGCTGACGTTTGTCCTAAAGCTTTGAACTGAAACTGCTCCACCGTCTTTCCTTCCTGTAGGAGGAAAGCTGCCTCTGTATGTACTGTTTGCAGAGAGATGCCCGTGGCTCTCCAATCTTCACATCACCTTCAAAGCCTCAAAGGTGGCCTCTAGAGCCAGCTGGCCCAGGGCAGCCTTGGTGAGTGCCTCCTGGCAGGCCTGCAGCAGTGAGTTGTCGTCGGGGCCTGCCAGGGCTGAGGCAGCAGAGACACCCAGATACCAGAGGAAGGTGATCAGTCTCCCCTGGGAAACGCCAAGCCAGGCTCACTGGCCCTCTTGCAAGATGTCAACTGTGCCCAGGCCTTACTAATTGGATGCGAGCACCACATATCTGCCTGTTGTTCTGAGAAACTAGGTCTCTGCAGCTTGGAGAAGGGGGGGGGGAACGACTCAACAGAGAGAGACAGAGAGGTTGGGAGGTAGGGAGAGAGGTGCGTGGGGTTGAGACAGAAGGATAAGGAAAGGAGAGAGAAAAGGAGGGGACAGGTGGAGAGATAAGATACAGAATGAGACAGCTAGTGCATACACACGAAAGCACACAGCTGACAGCACAGCCTCAACAGACAACTCTGACCCTCAACCAGAGGCCTGGGAGGGGTGAGGAGGAGGGGGTGGGTCATTCAGCCTCAGTGGCCCCCACCCTCACCCTGCAGGAAAGCACAAGGTACTGCCCAGCTCTGGTCCACCAATCTCAGTCAGCTGTTCAGGGAGAGTGCTGCTGAGGGAGGCAGCTGAGAAGCCCTGCCAGTGCTCTGCAGCAGCTGAATCAAGAATCGAGGTCTGGCTCACATTAATTGAGACACTTTTCAGGCTCACAAAAACTGAACTGGGCCCAGCACCAAGCCTCCTCCCAAGCGGCATGCAACTGGAGTCCCTGGGCCTCCGGGGGCAGTTGCTCTGAGCCCCTGCCCAGAGCCAAAGCTCCCCAGAGACAAAGTTCCCCAAGCAGAAACCTAGGTTTCTGAATTCTTAAGATTCAGCATCACTCTGCTCCATGTCTCCTGGCTCCCAAAAAGCCTCCCGGGCACAGCTGTTTCATCCCACCTGCTCCTCAACACACCTTAAGCTTCTGCCAGATGACCTTTTACTCATAAAGGGCTGTGCTGGGTATTTCTGCCTCTCACCACACTGACCCCTCTGTGGGCACACTGCCCTGACTGCTGCCAGCGCACCCTCCCTGCCAGTCCCCAGGTCGCCCCCACAGGATGTTTTCCATGACTGCTCAGAAACCCTGGGTTCAGGGTCTGAGAAAGGGCCCCTCACAACCTCACTGGCTGCCTAGCACAGGGCTGGCTCCAGTGCTCACCAATTCAAGATGGAAGAGAAACCAGGGAGAGGCCAGGGCCCGTGCCAGGGCTGGAGCTCAACACTGAACAAAGGGAGGGGGAGCTGGGACTCACCTTCTCAGTGACCAGGTCATAGAGCAGGGTGACAACACGCACGGCCAGTACCTCTGTGCCCTTCTCCTGTACCAGACTCCTCAGGATCTGCAGCCCCCCCAGCTTCAGAAATTGCTGCTGAGCATAGGGAAAGTGTCGCAGCAGGGAGCACAGTGCAAACAGCACCTGTTTCAGGTGAGTCACAGATTCAGGTAGGTGACGGTGAGGGCTACATAGAGCTGGCCCTGTCCCATGACCCAGGGAAGGCAGCCAGCAATACCCCAACTACCCACCACCCTCAGGGGCATTGCATTCCGAGGCCAGGCCTGGAGAGTCAGAGACATCAGACACCTTCAACACCAGCCAGATGGAGGCCCAGGATAGGATGCACTGAGGAGCTAAATCCAGACTTCCAGAGCCCTCGGGCTGCTGCCATGCTGCTTTGGTTGAGTAGGACCTCTCCCCCTCTGCCCACCAGTGATGACTTAGGTCCCCAAAGTGACACGCACAGCCTGGAAAGAGTCCCTCTCTTTTCAGGCTCCACAGAGGTGCTGGGAGCTGGGCAGGGCAGTCAGCAGGACATACCTTCTTCTTTACAGTGAAAGGCTGCTCCGTGGCCAAGATGACCAACAGCTTCTGCAGAGCACCCCCCTCGATGGCCTCCACCTGGACCTTGGGGTTGCTGTGGGGAGAAGCAAAAGAAATCATGGCTTTGTACTTGCCACCAACTCAGAGACATTCCACTGTGCCCAGGCCAGGAATCTGGGTGGTGAGGCGGCCACTATCACCCCAACCATCTCTGGGAAAAACAAGGTCACAGAGGGAGGTCCCACTCCAGACAGGCTAGAACAGAGCTGGGGAGCACATACTAGTCCATGTTGATATGACTGGGAGAGGGTTCAGCATGTCCCCTGCTCCAGCCCAAGTTAACTGCTGGGGTGGTCTGAGAGGGAAATCACCTCTACCATTTGAAGATCCTTCTGATACCACAAGGGTTACTAGAAGTTCCCTCCTGGGGAAAGCCTTCCCCCCAGCAGTGTTAAATGCTTCTTGTTTCATGACCTCAAACATATCACACACTGGGGGGTGGTTATGGTGGGTCTATTCCCCTCCAAGTATGCAGCTCCTCAAAGCCAGAACTATTCCTCTTCTCTCCTTGCCTGGGGAACGTGCATAGATAGCACATAGTGAATGCCTGAAAGAGGAAGGCAGGGAGAAAGAACAAGATCCAGTCAGCCTCCAAATCCCTGAGAAGATCCTAAAATAGCCCCAACACAGCTGCCTCCCATCGACATTCCACTTGCTGAACAACTACTGCGTTTTTTTCTCTGCCCCTGTGTTCTCAGAGCTCACACGAAGTCCACCACACCGTTGGGTCCTAGACATCAGGAAACAAATGAATAAACTTACGTCTAGAGCCCTGCTTGTACCAACCAGCAACTGGGAAACGGTGCCACAGTTACACAGGCCGCCCGGGGCCCCTCTCCCCATAGGAGAGTGATGAGATTCACTCGCGGAATGCACAGCACCCCCGGATCCATCTTTCCATGGGTATGGGGCCTCTGGCAGGGAACATGGCTTTCTGAGATCAAATTAGTGATCAATTAAGGAGCAAGTGCCAAACGCAGAGATCTGTAATTAGGCCCTTGAGGAAGGTCAAGGTTCCCTCACCAGCTCACTCGTAAGGCTTCAGAGAAGAAAGCATGAACAGTAAAAGCTGGAGGCAAGCAGCAAGGTGAGGGGGTGAGGCTAGAAGTCAAAGGCCTTGCAGAACATCAGAAAGCCTACGAAGATGTCTGCCTAACTCCAGCAGCCTTATCTTACCAGGGACACCTGGCCCCTGGACCCCAAAGGCCTGTTTTCTTCTAACCTCCAATATGGAAGGAGACCTGCATGGCATTCTAGAGTGAAGCAGGGTGTAGGGAAGCAAAGACAAACCAGAGGAAATGAGCTCCTGAACCCAGAGAAAGGGGAGGCACTGTCTACGAGAGCACACACTGCCGCTGGCAGGAGGTGCACTAGCACACACATGAAAGCTGGCTGCATGGAGTGCTGATGGTTCACCCCTCTGCTCCTACTGTGCATCAGCTTCAAGGCTCAGAGCAGGTTTACACATGCCGAGTTGGGGTTTCCTGCTGTAGAAAGGGAGCCTCCTCCCTGCATGCTCTCAGCCAGAAGGGATGCAGGCGTGTGGCAGTCCCTCTGCAACCCTAGCGCCTGCAGAGCAGTCTGGAGATGGCCGGGGTCTCTGGGGAAGGGAGGCCAACAGCTCCTCTCCAGATGGGGGGGGTGGGCGCCAATGGAAGGACCCTTGGAGCTCAGTCTCTCCCTTGTCCCCTCTCCTCCCCCCCCCCCAACTTGAGAAAGGCAGCTGCTTCATCAAAGCATGAGCTAATTAGGGCTGTCTCTGCCATCATGTGCCTGAGGAACGCTCACCCGCGACAGGCAGGGTCTAAGAAAAGACAACCACACTGAGGAATTCACACAAACGTCAAATGCTGCCTCCCAAAGAAGGGGGGCTGCGAGGCCCGACATCGCGTACCTCTCAGGGAGCACTACTGAGGAGCCCCATCTGCAGGGTCCCACAGAGAGATGGCGATAAGGCCCTGAAAAAAAATCACTTGAATCTTATTCCTTGTCTACCGATCTTCTGAGCCAATCCCCCACCAACCCGAGAATACAAGGCAGGGCTCAGAACACAGGGGGCTTCCACGGTGACAGGCCTGAGCTGGCCAAAGAATCTACCTGTGCAGGCAGCAGCTGGCACAAGAGCCCTGTCACCGGCACCAGTAATGTGGGGGAGAAGGGAGACATCATGGCAAAGACTCGAGCGCCTAAAGGAACCAGAGCACATAAAAGCAGCATCTACCAGGGGCACAGGGAAGGACGCACACGATGTAGGCAAATCCTGGGATACTCCAGAGAGGGAATCAGCTGATTGTGAATGAAGATGACAAGTGACTAAGAAACATGGCTTCCCTGGTACTTTTTGCCCAGGGGGGACAAGCCCCAAATCTGGGTCACAGAAGGCCAAGCAACACTCTGGTCTGAGACAGACGTGAAGGCAAGCCACTGCCAGGCAGCTACTCAGAAGCTACTCTCTGTGCGCGAGAGAGGTCTGTGGAGCAGCTCGGTGGGCTCTCTGTCACTCACCACCTAACGGAAGAGTGACACCATCAGATTCAGCTTGCAAGTTTAAGAGTGAACCAGTGACAGCTACATAAACTTTGGCCAGACCAGGTGGCTCAGAATCTAGTATTTTTGAGGGCTCAAAGAAAGGACAGGAAACCCAGGAGGGCTGCAAGTTCAGGTGAGGAAGACAGCCTGTGGCTAGGAGGAAGGGCAGATGCTCAAAGGCCTGCAGGAGCGTGGGTAAATAGGGAAGAAGACCATTCAGGGGAGGCTGCCCTGGAGAGTCATGGACAATGAGGCTGACAGGAACAGCTGACACTGACACCAGGGCAGCAGGACAGGGGAGTCACAGTGAGAAGGAATGACAATGTAGGACCTACCCAGCAAGCAGAACCTGCTCCTGCTTCCCTTCCTCTGAACTTCACACCAGACAAAATGAGGAGTAAGAAAGAAGTCCCTGCAAGGTATACAAACACCAGAGAGGGCCCGGGAACAGATCCTGCCTCAGCACAATAACCCCTGGAATGGGCTATGAGCTGTGGGGGACAAAGGCCACCTAAGGCACAGCCCACCTTTGAGGGGCAAGTCAGTTCTGGATATGTGCTATGCACCTGCATCTGCCTGAAACCCTTCTTCTCTGCCCTGACACCCCTTTCCTTCTTTGAAAACTTGACTGTCTCTCCTACCCCGTTTGGGTTGCATTCTAAGCTCCCAGGTTGCAGGGGATACCTTATGACCCAAAGCAGACACACAGCCCCCACCCTCACCAAAACCTCAGTGGGTCACCCGAGGCAGGGGAGTCAGAGTCCTTCTACCATCTGTACCAGAGGCTACAGTAAAGTTCTTTTCTCTACAAGGCAGGCTACTATTCGCCAGGAGCACCTAGAGCCACAACAACAGCAGTAGAGACTAACACCATCCCCATGAAGGGATGGAGTAGGAGACAATAGATAGAGCTCAAACAGGAAAACTAAGCCAGAGAGAGAAAGAGGAAGCTTCATGCCTTCTGTAACTTGCTGAAATCACTTTCATAAAGAAATCCACTCATTCATCTGCAGCAGATCCCTGAAGGATCTGGATGAGTAGAGCTGGATCATGGGCCAAACATGGGCCTGTGGCAGATGGAGACCTCGGTGGCCTGGGTTTCACGCCTTGACTGGCCTTTTCTCCTGACCATTTTAAATGAGGGCACCCACACTAACTCTGGTACTACCTCAGACTTCAGGGGCCCTGTGAACCCTTCAGGGGTTCCAGGCAATGCCCTCTAAAAAGCCTTTCATGGCTTCCCAGTCAGGGTTGAGGAAACACAGCAGAGGAAGAGCAGGTGCAAGGTGCAGATTTGCAGATGGCAATCAGTCCATGCAGACAGCAGTATTTCTTGAGTCACCTGCATCAGAGAAGCAGGAACCAACCTGTCCTCCGAACCTTTCCCTCCTTTAAGTAGGTGAGTCTTGAGTTCAAAATGCTGTGTGTTCTTAGGGAAGAAATGCCCGAGATGGTTCAGAGTGCCGTCTAGGGGACCTAGAGGTACAAGTCTGGCCCAGGGAATGCTTGGTGAGAATCCTAGAAACAATGATTGATGATGTTGGATAAGTTTCTTTGGGTTTTTCACCCACAAGATAGACACAGTTGAAACTACCTCCTATTGAAGACACGTAGCTGAAGAATGCCAAAGTGCTAGCAGCACATGGTGATGGAGAGAGTAAAGACACCGCCATTCAGAGGGCAGACCACACCCCAAGAGCACAGCTAGAGTCAGCCCAGAGGTCTCACTCCCATCCTGCCTACAGAGTGCCCAGGTTTGGGGGTTGGGTTGGGTGGAGTGGAGTCAGTCTTAGTTGGAAGATGGGTGTCCTGATGTCCTGACATTGGGGATTCTGAGCGGGCTGGCATGCCTCTCAGTGACATCAATGGCACTAGTGTACTCAAAGTCAACAGAAGGATATTAAGGACGGAGACTCGTCCCTGATGAGATATATGAGAATAAACCTTGTTCAGGGCTAAGCCGGCTGGACTGAATAAATACCATTAGCACTTGGATTACTGGGATGTTCACAATCAGCAGGCAAGTCAGCTGTCTGTGTGCAGAGGGATGGCAGCAGCTGCTACTTTGTAAATCTTGCAGGATGGGGGGAAGGGGAGAGACTGCAAAAATGGAAGTGATTGCATTTGCAGAAATCAGAGAGTCTGGGTCAGGGTGACAGAAATGCAGGCCATCTGCCAAGGGTCAGAGGTCATACCTTAAGCAAAGCTTAGCAAGGGGATGGGGGAGATGGCTGAGTTGATCTCCTTGCATAGCCAGGTCTCACCCAGTGGCGCCTGTGAGAATGCTGTCTGTAGCCAGCCAGGAGGTGCCCTTCTCCCATCCAGGCATCCAAGACTGGCTACAAAATTAAGACCCACTGCAAAGACCTACAATGAGGGGTTTTTGTTCAAAAACTATTAGGAACATAAGACAGTACAGGCAGAACATTAAATCTGGCACAAGCCCTTTCAGAGAGGAGTGCGGTGCAATGTCACAAAGCAGCTGGCCCCAGGGTGCTTGTGAGAAACAGAAAACAGAAACCAAGCTCATGGGTGATTCAGAACAAGGATTCAAAGGGACTATGAATCAATGGAAAAGGAGAGAAACTGGCAAAGGCAGAGCTCCGGGAAGGGAAATAAGGATTAGGTTGATGGGTTAGATGTGGGTTGGAAAAATACTACTAAGGTAAAACCCCTGAAGCAAACAAAGCCTGTGTCATCAGAGTCCCAGTCCAAACCCAACATCAGGCTTGTCCATGGGACACTGGGGACAGAGCAGAGTTCTGAGTGATTTCATGAATCCTCACAATATTCTAATTAGGACAAGTATTATTTCTTTTTATTGTCTTAACAAAGGAGGCAAACTGTCACTGTTCTGAGATGCTCCCTGAGAAGATACTGTGCAGGCAGAGAAAGGGGACATCCTGGGGGCCCATGTGCTCAGGTTTCCTCTTTTACTCTCTTACTACCCTGTCTGATGAAGTTGCGAATGCTCACCAACCTATCTAGGGAAAGATGTTCCTTCTCTGAGAGTCTCACCTTACCCATAACCTTGATCATTTGTGGAACAACAGTTTACAAGGTATGTAATCCTGAAATAGATAGGTTCACTGGGACTTATACCAGCCTGCCATCTAGAGATTAACAGGGCTAAGCAATCAATTAACCAATGAAGATATGGACAATTACACACTTAAATAAAAACACAATAGCTTCACTCACTCATGCACACGCGCACACACACACAATTCACATATAATTATTCCACGTCAAAGTGAAACCCCCAGGAGAAACAAAATCTGGCCTGTAAAATGAGTTTCATACTTCTAAGTGTGGGGGAACCATACTGAGCCCCTCCAGAAGTTCCACCTAGACATGGGGAAAGATAGGATTATCATCTGACCCTTCCATATACAGTTCCCAACCAGAAGCCAGTCATATATAAGCAAATGGGGAAAACAGATGCCCATAACTCACCACAGTGGTAACACTCACAGGATATCTAACCCTCACAAGGATATCACCACACTCTCTTCAGAGAGACAAGAATACACATACACATGCTTGCACACACACACACACGCATACACACGCATGCACAGACTGATAACTCTGGAGAGATTAAGGGGGCCTAAGAGGGAAGGGCACCAAAGAATCTTCCTAATCTGGGTTCAGGACAGCTCCTGATAGCTGGCAGCTCTACTGCAGTATGGACAAGGGGGCATCTTTTTTCATTAATTCATTTCAGACTGTGCATTTAAAAATATATGGAAAATTACAAAGAAAAATAATGGAGAAGTTGCAAAATAGCACATGAACAACTCCCTTTCAGACTTGCTAGTTATCATTTTACCATATTTGCTCTTTTTTTCTTACACATATTCTCTGAGACATCTGAGAGTAAGCTGCAGATGTGGTGCTCCTATACTGCTAAGTGGGTGTTTCTGAAGAACATTAACCACAGTACAATTATTAAAATTAGAAAATTAACATTCATGATCTATAGGTAATCAGATTTTGCCAACTGTCTCAATAATATAAACATAAAAGTAAAAAATATAAAAATAATTTGAGTCCAATACAGGAATACACAATGCATCTAGTAGTGTCTCTCTCTCTCTCTCTCGTCCTATTTCACCTAACACTTCTTTCCTTAGTCTGTCCTTGTCTTTCATGACAGTTAGTATTTTCAAGAGCACAAGACTGCTGTACAATGTCCCTCAGTCTGAAATTACCATGATTTTTTCATGATTAGATTGGGGCTATGCATGATGCAGGAATACAAGCAATGCTGTTTCTTTCCCAGTGCTTTGTATCAGGAGGCAGATAATATCAGGCCCACTACCTGGTCGTTTTGATTATTTCCCCACCATAAAGGTAATACTATCCCCTTCAAAGTTAGTATTTTGTGGGGTGACGCAAATATGAAGACAACCAGTTCCTTACCATAATTTCCCCCACTAGTTCTGGCATTCATCGATACTTCCAGTAAAAATAGCTAATACTACAGTGTTTGTCAGATCATGATATAAAACTCCATCACTCAGGGCTCAGCTGATGGTACCTCCCAGCAGACCAGGGTTTTGCTCTATGTCAGCAACCTACCAGTGAGCATCCAGGCCCAGATGCCAGGTCCTTGGGAGCAGATAGCAGCCTGAGTTACAAGCTTGCAGAACCTAGCTACTTAGCGTGGACCACTGATCTTACCAGGAAGTATGTCCCACTCATCACTCAGCCACCTAAGAGCCTTCTTCTATATGAAGAATGTTTAGGTACCCTCTTCCCCCCTGGCCACCAGAAATAGGCACAGAGCCACCACTCCTGGGCAAGGTGAGATCCTAGCAACTGAAGCCACTTAACAACCCCAGCCACCCCAACCACCAGAACAAGGCCCAGAAGAGCTTTGAGGGAGGCTCTAGCAACACCCCAGATCCTGTAAGTCCCTAGCAGTTGTACCCATCATCAAGAAAACACCTTGAACAGTGAGGAAGAAGAACTCTGTACACAACAAAAGCTCCCAACTACAGCAGAACAAACCCAAAGAAAACAATGGGGAGAAGAAAAGTACAAATTGCCAAGTAAGCCCTCAGGGAGAACAAAATACCAAGAGAGAAAAATCAAACCCCAAAACCCAACAACAGACACAGAAGAGTTCTTCCTGTCAGATGAAAAATTCAAAATTACTGCAATTAAGGAAGTCATAGAACTCAAACAACAAATAAAATTCAGAAAAAAAGAGGTATATGAGAAAACATAGAAAAAGAATGCTATGAGAAAGATAACAATCAAGACTGAAAATTAAAACAAGAAAATAAAGGACCTACAGAAAGTTAAAAGATCAATGGAGGAGATAAACAATTCTGGAGAAAGTCATGGAAATAGAATAGAACAAATGGAAGAACAAATCCATATTCTCAGAGATACATACATGAAAGGAATGAGAAGGAAAGACAAAAAGGGGGAAAAATGAAGAAACACTTTTAGAATTATCTGACACCAAGATGAAAGGAATCAAAGGAGTCATAGGAATCCCAGAGAAGAAAGAAACAAGGGAAGTGAAAAGCTATTAAAGGAAATAGCCAAAGAAAATTTCCCAAAATTGAAGAAAGAAATGAAAACAGACATACAGGAAGCTAGAAGGATACCTTGCTATCATAATGAGTGGAAAACTATAGCAAGACATAGATTAGTAAAGCTTCCAAGACAAGGAAAAATAAGGGGAAAGAAGCAGGTAACTTATAAATCAAGTAGGTTAATATCAAACGTCTCTGAAGAAACATTACAGGCAAGAAGATAATGGAGTGGCATCTTCAAAAAATTCTAAGACAAAAACTCCAGCAAAGAATAGTTTATCCTGAAAAACTCTCCTTCCTAAGAGGAAAAAAACCTTCTCAAACAAACAAAATCTTCATAAATTCACTACTACTAAACCCTCACCCCAAGAAATATTAAAAGTCTTAGAATTGAAATCAACAGAGGAATGAACACGAACTGTACAAGGAATTGAAATAACCAGAAGACAATGAGCAAAATGGAAGTAACATATTTCCATGTATCAATAATCATATTAAAAGTTAACACACTAAACTCACAAATAAAAAGACACAGAGTAAGCAAGTTGGATTAGAAAACAAAATCCAACCTTCTGCTGCCTCCAGAAAATATTTAAATTCAAAGATAAACACAGATTGAAAGGGTTAGGAAACAATTCCATAAGCAGATGACACCCAAAAGAAGGCAAGGGAAGTCATACTTATAGCAAACAAAACAGACTTCAAGCTGAAAATGGTGACAGGAGACATAGGTGGACACGACATAACCATCAAGAGGTAATATACCAGAAAGAGAGAACACTCATCAATATGTACGCACCAAATGAGAGAGCACCAAACATAATAGCCCTAAACAAAGATCTAAACCACATGGGCCTAACATATCTATAGGATACAAGCCCCTCAAAAACCAAAAACACATTTTTCATAAGTACACATTCCCCAGGATTGACCACACACTGGATAAGACAAATATCAACAAGTAGATGAGGATGGAAATCATACCAAGATTCTCTACTGTTTCTGCATCAGTCCTACAGTTATTTCTCCAGTGAGCACTTAGGGAACTTTTTGAAAACCTGAAAAGATTCTAACTCTATACCTACACATACGCCAACACAATCTCAGGAGATGGACTTCAAAACCTGGTTTTTCTTAAATGCCATGCATGATTCTTATCAAAAGGCCTGGAACTTGGGGGTTACAAGATGCAATTCCCAACCTTTAATCCAGTATCTCTCTAAAAACTGGGTACTCACTATTTGAAGACTAGAATGTAAGGATTTCACCATCAAACAAGGCAGCTTTCCACTAGTTTTAAATTCCTCCAATTGTCCTCAACTCTTTCCAAATGTCCTCTGATATTGACCTGAAATCTGCATTCATGAAATTAGTAATCACTCAACCTTGACCCTCTCAAAGTTGAGAGGGTCACCTGACCCAGCCCCGACAGGTCATGCTTTCTGAAGCTCAGGGGCAGTCACCATCCAGAGAAAGTGCCCCTTTTACAGCGTGGCATCATGTAATAATGCAGTCACCTGAAATCCCTTGTCTTCTGGTCTACACTAGTCTATGGGAAACTGCTTCATGTTCCCACAAATTTCTGGAAAGGTGAAACCCAAACCTTTCTGCAGGACTCATGTCTGGCTCAATGGGTAAAGAATTGGCTCATCACGTATCTGCAGAGGTCAATCCCTAAAGGTTGTTCACATGGTCCACTGATGAGCCAAGGGTTATCCATCATAGTCCTGAACATAAGTACAGGGCTTCATATTCTTACTAAAGAATGTAAAGTTAAATAAATACAAATTATCAGCAGGAAAAAAGCAAGTTCTAAATGTTATGGACAGTGTGACACTATAATTCTGGGTAGTAAGAGTTTTAAAAAATAATCAACATGGCTTATTTAAAAACAAATGTAATAACACAATTTAAAATGCTATTTCACTACCTGGGCCTTTCATTCTAGCCTGTCACAAGTCTTCTTTTCGATGTTCATTCTTCATGTGTCTAACACGTCAGCCATCCCTTTCTGATTTGTGCCACCTGCCCCCTTGTCTGTACATGAGAATGTGAATATAGGTTGCACAGGACAGAGTCTGACATAAGCTCTTTGACACTCACTACAGTGAAGCCTCTATTGATACTGAACCATTTATGAATAAACATTAGGTTTGATCATCTGAGTAGTTACAAACCCACATGACTATCATTAGTTTTCCATCTGACCTATGGAATTATCATATTCTACAAAATGCTTTCCTAAAATGTAGCTCTCTCTTTGTTTGTATCACTAGCCTCATCCCCCTGGCTGGCAAATTTTTCTGAAATGAGGGAATTAGAATTGGGAGGACTTAAAAAAAAAAAAAAAAAAAAAGGAAAGAATTGGAAGGGCTCATGGGCATGTTTACTTTTAATAAATCATCAAGTGGTATGTATAAGATTGATGCACTTTTTATGTAAAAAAAAAAAAAAAAAAGGAAGAAGGGGAGAAGGCACAAGAAAAACCTCTTGGCTCCTGGTTCAGAAAGGCAGCAGAGCTTGTACCTGCCTCTGCTCTGTAGCTGGATGCAGTGAGCATGGCGGGCCCCGCTCAGCCCCCTGCACCTACCTCCATGCCCAGCACAAGATGGCAGACCTGGCATAAAATGGGTCTTTCACATGTCAGCAGGGCATGGATTTTTTTTTTCCCCTCTCCACCTCCTCTGGCCCCTCCTACATGCAAACACACCTTCTGGGGAATAGGTTTTAAAACCTATGTGGTTTTTAAATGGACCAATCAAGTTTGAAAGGCAGGCACCCTCTGAAAGTATATTAGCCAGAGCTTCAGACAGCTCCACACACAATTGTCCAGACTCTCTCCTCAGAATATCTTTGATGCAAACCTTCGAAAACTTTACTTTAGGGTCAAAGACCTCTGAAACTTGTCGAGACTCTCACATAGATCTCGACTCTTGTCTGACTTGCCTGCGAGACTTACCTGACAAACTTCACGTTGAGACCTTTTCATCTGCTCTCCACTTCAAACCACTGTCTCACTACAGTTCTTGCTTTTGGCCCTGCCTCTGACATGACTGATTGACTGGCACCACTGGCCTGTGCCCAGGCCTCTTAAAAGAACTGTACACTGGTGCACGGTCCTCCAGCACCACCTGTAAGAGAACTGACTGCCATTGACCTGTACCCAGCAACTTTAAGAGCTGTAACACTGATGAGTGTTCTCCATATCATCATCTGCTGACCAGTGCTGACTGGCATTGTGACTGCAATGTTAACCTGTGCCTGGCTATCCCTAAGAGCTGTCTGTCATTGCTGATCTTCAGGTCACCACTGCCTGATGACTGCTCCTGCCTCCAGTATATTCAGCACTTCCTCTTGGTGCTGTTTTATCTGGCACTCCCCAGCCTAGCCCTTGAATTGCTGCTACACTTCCACAATACTGCCTAGCAGCATCACCTGTGATGGCCTCCAGCTGTCACTGTGAGTTGGATGCTGGTTCACCACTCATGGACATTGCATCACCTCCAGCAATGTCCAGCAATACTCCATGAGTATTGAAGGGGGACTATCTTGCATGAGCAGCTTTTGATTTGGACTAGTCTAGTCACTACCTGCAATAGGACAGCCAGTCATTTGTGGCCTTATAGATGCTTTGTTTTATTCCAAATTCCCTTTGCTAGTAAACCCTGTTGTTACTGAACTCTGTGCCTTACTTGTATCTTGCAGCTGTAAGTGCACAGGTAAAGACCCATAAACCATGACAGCTCCCAGGTCTGCAGAGTTTTGGAGGGAAGAAAGGCAAAGAGGAAGGAATTAACACTAGTTTGGCAAGACAGGTTTTTATAGAATCCACATTAGCTCCAAGAAAATATTATGTCTCTTCAAAAATTACTCATAAATCACATCTCAAAAATGTGCCCTATTATTTTGAAAAAAGCTTAGCCTTTCAATCCCTATAATGCAATAGAGATTCAATATATACATGGGTGTCACAATGATGCTCATAAATTTTCATTTGATTTTTCAGTTATTAACTAATTGGGAGAAGTCAGGGTTCTTTCTCTCCTCCTTCATGCTCTTGGGTTCAGGTGTTATTAGCTTGGTGTTCTGAGCTAGTTTGCTTTATTTTTATTTATTTATTTTTTTTGGTAGAAAGAATAAATAGTAGGTTTATTTCTTTCATTCTTTCTTTGGTTTGTTTGTTTTTTGTTTTTGTTTTTTGAGACTAGGTCTCACTATTTTTGCCTGTGGAACCACAGGCTCACTGGGGTACCACAGACTCAAGCAATCGCCAGCCTCAGTTTCCCAGGTAGCTGGGATTACAGGTGCGCACCACCACGCCCAGCTATCTTTTTGGGACTAGGTCTTGCTACATGCCCCCAGCGGGACTCAAACTGCGATCCATGGCCCCGGCCGCAGCTTTCTAGGCTGCCGCTTACAGGCATGCACCACCATGCTGGCCCTGGTTTGTTTGTTTTTTAAGGAAGGTCATTCTTATGAGACAGAGACAACACAGAAACAGAAGAGAGAACAGAGATGTCCCTGTGATAAGATAAACTGAGTTGTTTAAAGGAAGTAGGTGGCCTCCCCTTTCTGCTTTTCCCATCACCCTGGGCACTACCTGCTCAAGTGAGTCCTTTTATTCCTAGTATCCCAGGTCTCACCCACCTGGCATTCCTGACAATACTCTCAGAGGTTTACACCTGCCCTCTCTATTTGTTCTTGACTACATGCCTCTTCCTTTTCTTACAAAGTCTCACCTCTATTCTCCACATGGCCATGCCAGTTTCTGTAGGTGTGACATTTCTTATTTCTTGTAGTAAACACTTGTGACTCCATTAAGTACATTTATTTCTCAGACTAGGAGTCATATTTCCTTTCAACCTTTTTTACCCAAATATTCTATCTCCTTTTCACTGGATCTTTTAAAATTCCTTTCCCCAAACTCAGAGTTCTACATCTTCCTTGTCTTCTCCAAATATATTGCCAACACTTTCACTTTACCAGACAAATTCTCCCATTACTCAGACTATAATGTCAGTAAGGCCCTTTTCCTTATGGCTTCTTTCAACTTCTAAAAGATAAAAATGTTAGGAAAGTGGGCTAAGGATTACAGCATATTAAGAGTTTATTACTTCTTGTTTTGGTGGGAAGGAGATTTCCAGCTGCTCAGATATAATAAAGACTCACAATGGCAGAGCAGCTAGTTTTCACACCGGTTTCAGCATCTTAATTCAGAAAGCCTCTTCTACATCAAGGATAAATAGCTGATATCTCATGCCACAGAGAACCAGTTTCTTGATGAGCTAAGAGCTGATGATCTGGATTTTTCTTTCACCAAAAAACTCAAAGTCAATCATTAAACTTGCAAATAAGTACTGCTCAGGGGTCAAGTGACCAGGTTCAAGTCCTAGTTATTTTATTTTAATTTTGAGACTACATCTCACTATGTTGCCCAGGGTAGTCCTGAACCCAAGGACTCAAGTGATTCCTAGCCTCACCCTCTCTGGCGCACGCCACCACGCCAGGCTTAGTTCTAGCATTTTAAGCTGTGTGCCTTGTATAAGTTACTTAACTTGCTTGTACCTGTTTCATCTGTAAAATGAGGATTAATGATAATGTGTTTAAGAGATTGTTGTAAAGATAAAATATTATAATATATAAAGCGATCAGCATAATTTCTGGTGAATCAAGCAATGAAATAATAGTTGCTTTATCATAATAAACTATTTAATAAAAATCACTGTTTTTATGTTTCTGCTAAGACATAGTGTCTGTGTTTTCAGGATTCTCAGGAGAAGGGGCTACCTGTGGTGGGGGACAAAGAAAAATGTACCACTTCCCACTAAGTGGCCCTAGGTTTTCGTTCTCAGCTTCTCTGGTTAGATAGACAAAGACATGAGAGGAAAGAATTCACATGGGAGAAAAGTAATTAACAAGCTAGAAGGAGAGATGAAAAGGAAGGATCAAAGAAACTAATTAGAGCTGGCTAAAGGGAGACCACAGGGTGGGGAAGATGGAAGAGAAAAGGCTAAAGAGAAATTATCTGTGGCCTATATAATTATTCAAATATCTCCCAATAATTGTCTCAGGCAGTCTGAGGAAAATAAGCTAGGATTAACAAAGTTAAGCAGAAGAAAATTTAAGCTAAACATATGGGAGATTTCTCACTCTGTGAGAGTTATCAAGTCTATTAAAGAACACAGAATGGGTGTCATGTTGGGTCAGCTATACCAGCTGGTGGTATAACTATTCCCCTAGGTGTGGGGGGCTAAGAGGAAACAGAGCAGACAAACCACACAAGTAAAACAATTCAAAGGAAATCACTAATTAATGCTTGTGCCACACTACTAGCAATATACCTCCTCAACAAACCCTTTGTAGCTCAGGAAGGAACTTCCTTATTCCCCAGCTCCTGCTCTCAAGAGCTCTAAGATGTGTGCCTAGAAATCAATTTCCTTTCTCTCCTACCTCCTCCTATCAATCAAAGCCAATAGAATCAAGCAGGGCCTATTTTGTTTTTGTCACACAACATCAGAAATGTTTATGAATGAGCCATCTCTTAACAGTGAAGGAAAAGGCAACAATCGTGGGATGGTCTATAGCTGAAAATGACAACATTGAAAGACTTCGTTTACAGGATTTGGAAGCCGTATAGACTACAAATCTCTCTGCTATGCAACATACATAACAAGTCCCCCAAAATATCCTTTGTTTGCTGAGGTTTTGCTCAGATATTTAAGGTTTCTGACAGTTTAAATATGGTGAACAATATGGTGAACCATCCAAATATTTTGCATCATTGGTATTTGGAAAGATCTTTATGAACAATTAGTTCCAGCTCTGAGTGCAGCATCCAGGATCCTAGTGTTCCGTTGGCCAAATCAACATGACCTCCTGGGCCAGCTCCATCACATGGTCAGTCAGTCTTACAACTCAAGTAAGTCATTTTTTTGCTCCCCAGCCACTTTTCTCATGTTGTACCAGAAGAGAAAGATGATGCACTAAGTCTATTGAGTCCCCAGGTCAGATTGAATGCATCTAACTTAAGAAGGACACATAGCTTCTGCCTTGAAAGAACAAAACTTTGCTTGAGGCCCTTAGGCCTGTATCACTGGACTGAAGGTCTAAAAGGAAAGTAAAGACTTCCCACAGTGTGGAGATCTTTAAGAACTGGAGAAAAGAGGAAAGCCCCAATTACTCACAGCTTCTGGAGACAGAATGATGGACAGCTTTGTTAGCAAGCATGCTATTTGTCTAAAGCTCTTTGTCCAGTCAGCTGGTCAACAAATCCTGACTGGGCCCAGAGCACAGGGTCCTCAGGTGACCATCTTGAGGCCAGAGCAAAGAATGAGAATAGTTCCTGCTCCTATTAGACAAAATTAACAGCCAACAGAACATGCAGAGAGGCACTCTATTAGACTAGTCTGTGCAAAGGGTGTGACTACACTAATAGGTGTCATCTGAAAAATGGAGGACTTTAGCCTATATAAGGAAGATGTGACCTTGGCAAGACCAAAAGTTATTAAGAAGAAGAAAGGCTAAGAATGTGTGTATTACACAACCGAGTCAGATAAGAATCTATCCTTTTTTTAAAAAATCAAAGCAAATGTTAAGAACCACCTTCCACAGAGCCTTTTAACTCTTTCTCTAATAAAAATCATTAAAATGCCTTCTGCTGGAATCATCCTGATATCAATGACAAAGTTACACACATAAAATAGTGAGTGTCAAAATGTAAATAGTGTCTGTAAGATTCACAATTGCTGCTGAAACAAAACACAAAATATCTATGGTTTGAGTAGCAAGGGCAACAAAAGCCCTGATGATTATTGCTTGGTCAAGTCTGTCTGGCTGAATTTTAGATTGCAACATGAAAGAAAAAAAAAAAAACATTAAACCAGTTCAAGTGAGAACTGACATATACAGTTTTCAGCTGCTTACAGCTGGGGCATGGACACAGTCTAGAATGTAAGTGCACACACCAAGGCACAGAGTGGTTGTGATGCAGGACTGAGGCCTAGGGATAGAGTCTAAGGCAAGAAGTAGACCAGACAAAGGAACACTGGGATGCTAAACCCAGGTTTCCACAGGGGCTAGAGTCTAGCACTGTGGAAGAGGGTCAAATCCAGTTAGGTCTTTCCTGCAGGGGGGGGACAGGGGATTATACATAGCTTCATACAGTCAGATGCTACACAGGGGCTTCTCCCTGGGAAGTGGAGAAGTAAAAGTGCTTTACACTCCCTCCATTTTTCTGGTTGTGCTTCTCAGATGCCTCCATGAAGCCACAATGGGAATCCTGCTCCAATAAATCGGAGACAGTCATGATGGCCCTCACAGGTATCAATTCTGGTCTAAGAAATAGCCCTAGGTTGTGGGGTACTGAGCCATAACCTTTGTCTAAATTCTCTATAAAATTGCTTAAAATTTTACTGGGATTTAGTTCTTTGAGTCTTGAAGAATTCTTTCAGGATGCCCTATTAAAATGCCATTGCCCCTAGGTGGGGAGGACCTGTCATATCTATAAGAAGGGTGGCCATATAATATATTGTCCAAACTGGGACCCTTGTAAAAGAAGTCACTATTCATTATTGCACTGAACAAGAGGTATAAGTGGAACACAGGGTGACAGTCCATATAGGGTTTTGTTAGGTTCTATGAGAGATAATAAGTAAATAAAGTATTTTCACAACTATGGAAACTGGACACTGAGCAGGGAGGTAAAGAATTCTAGGAAAAGGCCTAGGGTAGGTAGCCAGGGGTGGTAGTAAAAGCGCCCCAAAGAGCAATGTGGCAGAGTGTAAAGAAGCAGCTCAATGGTGGTAAAAGTCAAGGGTTGCAGAACCAGAGAGATTGTGCTTGAATCTTAGACATCCTTTCTACATGACCTCAATTAGTCTATTCTCTACCCAACTTTTCTCTCATCCTTAAAATAAAGCCTATTTTATGAGGTCATGGGAGGATTAAATGAGATACTGAATGTAACAGTGCCTGGCAAATAACATTCAATAATTTCAATATTATTAGCATTATCAAGCCCAGCCTTTCATTTAAAGTTCAAGCTCTTTCTATAAATGCCCTTACCTCAGAAGGTGAAACAGAGGCAGGAAGAGAAAAATAGCAAAAGGGCAGGCTTACCTACTCCTCCCTCCAGTCTAACCCCTGAAGGGTCACTCAGGGCTGAGTGCTGGAGTCCTTCCCTGCAGCAGCTCCTGAAGGGAGCACCAGCTGACCTGGCTTGCCTTGGTCTTCTGGTGTTGCTGCTCATGACTGTAGACCTCAAAAGCCTCCCAGTCCACCAGCTGCAACTACATCTTCAACTATCCAAGGCAAGTGCCATCCACCTGGCTTCCACAATGGGAACACAGATAGGGAAGGATGATCTTCCAAAGTGACTGAGACCAGTTCTGATAACCCAAAATAATGCTCTCTAGTGAGTAGTGACTAGTACATTTTCCTGGGTCTTTTGTGACAAGGGAAATGCAAAATTAAAGTTAACTCATCATCGTCAGTCAGAGAATGGATTCTAGAGTGTCACCATTTAATAGCACTTAAGAGTTTTTCAAATATAACTCTCATGACAACTCTATGAGGTAGATACTATTATTAACCCTATTTGCTAACTGAGTCACAGAAAGTTAGATAATTTTCCTCAAGGTCACAGACCTAGTAAATGGCAAAACCCTGAGTGTTCTAGCATAGGAGCTAAGAGACCGTATTCCACTGGGGCTACACTATAAACAACTAGCTGAATAGCCAGGGAAGAGTCCTTAAAGCTTGTCTAAACTTCACTGCTATTATTTGTCAAGAAGCTGTGCTACTTAAGCAAAAGATTCCCTGTGAGTACCAAATGGTACAGGGCAGTGACAACACTGTAAAAATGTTCAAATATTAAGATGCCATGGTCAACACCTGTCATCGTTTAGTTTTGGAGAGCTGGATCCAGAATGGAGAAGAGTGAGGAGTCTGGCTGTTCTCCACTTCCCCTTCCTAGTTGAGGGAGGAGACATTGACAGAGGAAAGAAAGAATTGCATTAAAGCAATGGTTTTCAAGACATGGTACCAGCATCATTTGGGAACTAGTTTGAACTAAAAACAGCAGGACCCCAAAGCAGACATATTAAACCAGAAACCTGAGGGGAGGAGCCTGGTAATCTGTATTTTAATCAACCTTCCAGGTGCTTCTGATGCAGGCTGAAGTTTGAGAACTACTAGGTTAGAGTGCCCCCCTGGACAGATGACAGGCAGTGTTGTCTCCAGCATTGGGCAGGAAAGGCTGCTTCAGGGGCCTGAGGCAGAGTCCAGTTTTTTGCAAGAAGATCCAGATTCTGAGGGTCACTGCCAAGAAGATGAAAAGCTCTCAATAAAACCCAGACCTACATGGCCACACTGATCAAAATACAATAAAGAAGAAAGTGAGAAATCTGACAAAAGGAAAACGCAGCTTCGATGGGGGACAAAATACAACAATCTTCTGTGGGAGATGAGAAGCATAAAAGGGATGTTAGATGTTCAAAGAACCAAATGTCGAAATGACAAAAAAAAAAAAAAAAACCAGAATAAAGACAAAGTGTGGACATCAATGCCACATGGGCCTCCGTCTAATGATGGCAGTAGCAGGAAACAGCAACCACCCCCCCTCCCACCCCAGAATAAGGCCTTCTCTCCCCCACCCCCAACACGACAGTATATATAAATAGAATCTTGAGGAAAAAATACCAGCAATTAGTCATTGAATCTGCTTGCTGGAATGAGGAAACGCCTGTGAAAAGCCACCAGAGGCTCTGGTGGGAAAAGCTCAACTAAGGAGGCCATGCAGATGGAGGGTGGAAGCGAGATCATTAAGGGAGATGGCCTGTGGGGTGTTCCTGGCAGTCTTTGAAGCCTGCCAAGTCTTAACCTAGAAGGGAAAATGGAGGGCCTGGCCACAGGGCTATAATGAGCTCCAGCCTGGGCCCACATTCAAGTCAGGAGGCCTTTAATGTGGCTTGGGCCAGAGGCAAGGTGGGAGTGGTGGTGGGGATAAGGGTGGCAGGGAGGAGGAAAAAGGGCACAGGAAGGATGGAGACCTTCAGATGAGTAGCGGAGGGTTGGGGGGCAAAGAGGAGGATGGTAGTGAGGCAGTAGCACACAGAGCCAATGATCACACAACCTGCACCACAGAAAGTCTATTAGTCACACCCAGGTCCTTCTTTGGCCCCCAGGAGTATAAGCTTTGGAAGCAGTAACCACAGATGCTTCCATTCAGGAACCTGCTAAAAATTACCCATGTCAAAAGTGGACCTCCCTCTCCCCAATATCTTTTTCAACTCAAATGTACTCTGGTGTCTACCTCTGCCTGGATGCCCTTCTCCAACCCTCCCCCATTCCTGCCTCCATTTTCATCCTGCCAGTTCCTACTCTGCCAAGTCTTACACCAAACATTTCCTCAGAGAAACCTGAGCTGTTCTGATCAGGACACTTGCATGTATTCCTGGTCCCCCTTTCTCTTTAACAGGCACAGTCCATCTGTTTTCCTCAGACTGGAATGTGCCCTGTTGCCCATTCCCTTACAATCTCACTCTCTAGATGGCCTAGTCCAATGCCAGGTACTTGATTAGCCTTCAAGGGACAAGGCTAACTCCCTGCAGCTCCTTGCTGGAACTCAGAAGGTCCAACCCCTTAACTAAATGTGACCTCCCTCTTTTCTGAATACCCTCCCTACTCCAGGAGCTCCCACAGGGCAAACCCCACTCACTGTTCTAAATTTTGCTTTCTCTTCTCTCCCTCTTTAGTTTGATTCACTTTCCCAACTCATTGTCCCTACTGCCACACACCCCCTGCCTGCTTGAGAAAAGATGTTCAATGATCCCTGGGATGAGTCTCCAGGGAATATCTGCATTTGTCAAAGGCAATGCATTAAAAAAATAAGAAATAAATTCTCAGTATTGATAAAATTTAAGTAGCATCAGGATAAAATAAGATTTAAAGGCCAGGAACTTCCACATGGTTCCAGAAGTCAACCTCTAGCTGATAACTTCCTCCTCGGCTGTGTCTAAGATCAGATCTGACTTGATCCTAATTTCAGGTATCACTTGCCATTCAAGCCTCAGCAGTCACAGACATGTCCACAGGTGGCCACTGTCATCTCCTTTGACAGTCTGGCCATGTTGGCTGCCCTCTTGATGAGCTCTCTGGTTCTACTACTCTCTGGCTCTAGTCTGGCTCTGAAATCCCAGACTAGAATTTCTGCTTTCTTTTCCGTAACTCTAACACCAATCAAACTGTCCAGACCTATGTCAGGCCAGCATGGTATCAGAAATGGCTCCTTGGCTACTTTCTTCCTTCTGTAATACTCCAAGCTCCACCAACCTATGCTCCTAAAAGCCACTCAGAATCACCTCTATCTGCAAGATCTCAATGACAGACATGCTGGGGATCCACTAAGGAAGTGACACTGAGCCACACACAGGAGCATGAACCCTGGAAGAAGGCAAGGTCAAATTGACAAACATCATACAATGAAAAAGAACTACAAGAACTGCAGTGGCATAATGTAGCATAACAGATGGATAATTAGATTTATTCTAAGAGCTGTAAAAGTAAGTAATTAAATAAAAATATGGAACAATGAATCTGCCACAGAGAGACACCTAACAGCCTCGTGAGGGCCCTACAGCTGGTACAAACAGCCTGGGAAAGAAGCAGTGGGCAAGGAACCTCTAACACTGCCCTGATGTTTTCGGCACAATAAAATGAGCACCAGTTCGTGCTGGGCACCAGGAAACAGCTCGGTATCAGAAAGAAAACAGTCAGACCTGAGGCTGCAAACAGTGTTGTGCCATAAGGAGTATGGGTCCCTCTCCATATCTGGAGGACCATAATCTGGGGGTACACCAATAAACTCTCCACTGCAGGCACAGTTGACATGAAAGATGGTGTTTATCTCTGCAGAAATGAGATGAAAAAAATGCATGCATGAAAAATAAGATTAACCTATATCAACAGGCAGGCTAGGAAACTCAGATTCAGGCCTCCCTCTCCTCCCAAAGGTTGGTGGCAGATGGTAAGGGTGTAAGTTACCTACATAAGAAACAAGAAGTGGCATCCAATATGTCTGATGTTCAAGATAGGAATAGGGTTCCACCAAGGAAGCAGCTTCCCTGGACATGACATCAGCCATGTGGAAGTAAACAGATCAGGAGTAACTATTTTGTATTAGTCAGTTCTCTGTTTTTAAGGGGCCTAAACTGAATTCACACTCATTTAAAGGGAAAAAAAAAAGTTTGTTAGGTCTCTTCAGGGAGAATGATAACAAAAACAAAAGCACAGCTGGGTCCAGAGGCTCAAGCGAAGTGCTAGGACCCTCTCTCTTACTTCTTGCTCTAGATGAGGCTGCTCTCTCCAGGCAGGAATAAGCGATGGCCACTAGCAGCCTCCAAATACACCAAACCCAGCATAGAGCTTCTCCTTCCCAAATGGTATAAAAATCCAGGGCATGATGCTGGCCCTGCTCGTGCCAGGTGCTCACCACTGGACAACCATATAGAGATGGGAGGACTGGAAATGACCCATCCTAACTGAAAAAGGATAAGTAGAGCATAAAGATTATCAGCCTCAGTCAACAACATGGTTCTAAGGAAGAGATTCCCAATAGAAAGGAAGTGCTGTTTTCCAAAAGAGGAAAGAAGAATGAGTTGTGAGACTAAAATAAACATAAATCAAGAACTTTCACAGCTTGCCACACTCTTTTATACCACCTCAGGCCATGGTGCTGGAGAGCTGGCTCTTTGGGACAAGTTTGAGAGTCAGGCCAGGTATGAACAGTCTGGCTGGGGCTCTGCTTTGAACATTCCAGGGGTCCTGTTGCATGACCCTTTAACACCCACCCCACAAACCTTTCCTCAAGACCCAAGCACAGAGCCACGTGAACACCAAGCAGCCCTGTAACTAGGAAACCTACACAGTGCTAAAATGTAAAAAACCCAAGCAGTTGACTCCTCAAAAGTTTTCCAACTAACTTGAATCTCCTTCCCATAGGACCAAACACGGAAAATAAACTTCCCACAACCTAAAACTCTTTGAGGAGCAAAGGAATTGAGCTCCAAAGCCAGGTAGAGCCAGGAGGCTATGACACCCTCCCTCCCTCCCTCCCTCCCTCCCTCCCTCGCTCCCTCTCTCTCTCTCTCTCTCTCTGGTTGGGGAACAAGGACTACCCAGAAGCAAGAGGTCCACCAACAGCAATTCAAGCCCAGACCCAACTCCCATTCATACCAAAGGCATTTTGGGACTAAAAAATCTACAACATGCACACTGCCACAACAGCTACCACTCTACTCAGCACCTAGCAACCAAGAACTGGCAGTGGGGTTTTCCCTCTCACCTGTTTTGAAGAGGACATGCACTTCCCAGGACCACTGCACATTTCTGTGACTCCCTCATTACACTGTAGTCAACAGTCTCAGTTCTCTCTCCCCACCTATCAGAGCAGCTTTCCTTCTCAAGGGGTCTCGAGGAAGCCAGACTTCCTTTAGGCTACATAAATCACATAATTCCTCCAAAAGCTGAAAACAAGCTCCAGGAGGGTCCCAGAAAGAGCTGAGATATAGTCAGGCTTCTTTGTTCCAAGGCCAGTTGGGGGTGTGGTATTGTGGGGACCCTCAGGAGTCAGACTCAACAGAGGTATCTTTAGGCATCAGCTCCCTAATTCCACACATTAAGTGATTCTATAGACTTCACCATTGACCTGGGACCTGCCCTAAGCACTGATGTGGCCTATGTGTGGTTATAAAGTTCCTGCTGCCGCTAAGGCCATCTCTAAAAATGCATGAAAATGAAGCTGGCTCCCATGTGGAGCAGCTAAATGCTCCGGCTATGCCTGGTACTCTGCAGCCACGTCTGATGGTCTGGATCAGCGCAGCCCTGCTGGGCCCAGATGTAAGAACTTTTAGCTAGGCTAAAAAGCAGTTTGTCCACTGATGGGCCCTCTGGCCCAGAGCTCTTTGAGCTGGCTCTGCTCCCATTCCATACACACCACAATTTATTGCTGCTATTTAGATCCCCAGGGACAAGAAAGCTCCTGCTTTGCCCCTGCTCTTCCTCAGCACATACTGGAACCAATCACCATCCAAAGCCTGGAGTGAACCACAGTAACTACGGACTCCAAACTGAGCTCAAACAACTTTTCTTGAGCTACAAAGAAAATGAAAGTTTTTTTCTTTTTTTCTTTTTTTCAATTCAGACAAACAGTTCAAATAGCAACTTAAAAACTACCAAACTTGGACAAACCACATACACTGAAATAGTATTTAAGAGTTTAATTCTTCTCTGCAGAGGCACACAGGAGAATATGCTGATAACTTCAAGTAACTCTGGGACCTGCACATTCAGGGTGTGGCTCTGGGGTCCTGAAGGAAGGAGAAGTAGTAGGAGCAGGAGGGACAGCAGCCACAGCACTGGTAACAAGGAGAAGAAACGGCTTTCTTAGCCCCAAGAAGCAACACAACTCCGAGAGAGCTCGGGTTATAGTGCCCATAAACCAGGGCTCACAGGCCACCTGGCTGAAGAGATCTGAAAATCTGAGTCCATACCAAGACTTTAGTCAATTAAAAGTTATGTGCCATGAGGCCGCAAAGGCTCAATATCATAAACTCTAACAGCAACTTCTTTCATATGCCTTACTTTTACTGTATTTTTCATTAAGAAATAATATAAGCTCATGTTTTAAAATTCAAACAATATAGAAGGTATAAGAAAGATAGGAAAAGTCTCTCAAGCTTAGTCCTCATATTCTCAGTGGTAGGATATTTTTAAAATGCACATAAATCTACCCATACATCTTGATTTACCTTTTATATGAATGGGTCATTACTAGACAAGCATTTCCAAAGTAGAGATTCTATTTTACAAAAAGGAACAGTCCCCTTATACCAAACAGAGCAGCAAACAGAGGGGAACAGGATGGTCAATTATATCTTATAAAAAAAAAAATCCAGGAAGATCTAACATCCCAGAGTCAAACTGAAATCCAAAGAGTTCCTCAGGGAAGCATGACACTTGGCTCCAATAAGGCCTCTCCCTCTGGTCCTGGGGAGAGAAAAGACAGCCTTTGTAAACCATTGCTCCATGGCACTCCTGCCCTGCAGTTGGCAGCTTCCACTCCACTCCAGGGCTCTCACCCTTCACCCTCATGCCTGTCAACACATCTACCCTCTCCCCTAGGGCTCTTCTCTCCAGTCTCCACGATCCTCTGAAACATACCACTGGCAGAGCTGAGCAACCGAGAACAACAGGAGATGACCTCACAGCCTTTATATTCTAATGCCAGCTCCCAATTACTTGTACTGCTGAATAATTGAAAGACTAGAATAATCCACTCAGCTGATCTGGATGCTAGCCAGGCACACAGATAATCTCAGAGTGAATTATTCACACTAGAGGTAATTGGGAATTGCCCAAACTTCTATTTGTGGCCCAAGCATCACATAGAAGAACATTCAAGATGGAAAGTATGAATATTGGAAAAGGGAAGATCTTGCTCCCAGGCCTAAGTTCCCTTTGATGGCTCCAAGACTGGCAGAAGTACTTTCAGTGACAGCTCTTCCACATTGCCTTACGCAGTGCTGTGCTCTGTGCTAGGAGTTTGCCTGTTTGTCATATCAATTTATCTTCACACATGATCACATTTAATCTTCACAGTGAGTACTAAAACACCTTTGTCTTCTCCATTTCTCAGTTGAGGGAGTTGAGGCTTTGGTAGCTTACATAACTTGTAAAGAATACACAGTGTCAAGACTATGTCTGTCAATGCAGAGTCCAACCTCTTTTGCCACCAAAATCCTACCTCTCCCACTTTGTAAGGGAAAGTCTTACACAACACATGAAAACTATAAAGAATAAAAAAAGAAGCCCATTTTAATATACCATCTACCCTTCATCTTGAAATAACTGGATTTGAAGGTATCAAAATTGACCCTCTCCCCTGAAATAAATACAGGAAGAGTCTTGGTAACTGGTCAGCCCACTTCAAGTAATCCAGAGTCTAGGTGCAGCAGCTATTGCGAGACTAGTAAGAGCAAAGTCTTCGATCATTTATTTCATCTCTGTCATCATGATCAAAGACTCAAAATGGAAGCTGTCCTACCCTAATATCCCTCCACTTCAGTCAAAAGGCAGTTACTGAGCTGTGTAATGAGTTCAGGGCTTAGGGAAGGAGTGCAGGCTCTGCAAGCTACAACAGCACTGCCCACCTTGTCCCTAAAAGGTGACTGGTCCAGACCCTGAGTGTTTCAGGTTCCTTCTTACCATGCCTAGGGCAGAGTCCCTGGAGGCTGGGTATGGCAGCCAGTCTCTAAAAAGGCTACCAATGAATCCAGGCTTCTGGTATTTATGCAGTTTCCCCTCAACTATATCAAGGCTGATGTGCAGGACCAAAAGAATACAGAAAAAGTGATGTTGAGTTCTGAGGCTAAGTCATAAAAAAACTGAAGCTTCTGCCATCCTCTTTATGTTGCTCTCTCTGGAGGAAGTGAAGAGAATACCTTAGTCGCCTGTGGAGAGGCACTGAGGTCTCTCACCAGCAGTCAGCACCAAGTTTCAGGTGTTTGAGTTGAAAGCAATCCTGCAGTCTGCCCAGTCCCAGCCAACATCTTAATTACACCTCCAAATTCCTGACTCACAGAAACTGAGAAATAATAATGATGAATGTTGTTTTAATCCACTAGGTTTGTAAGTAGTTTTTTAAACAGCAATAAAAATCTAAGAAATAACAGAAGAGATGTTTCACAGCAATTTGTTTCCTGCAAGAGTTGCATCAATAGAAGAACTAGGCCTGGTATCAGGATGACAGGTCACCAAAAACCTTGACTAAGCCCCTAAACTCCAGACACTGTAAGCGAGGACAACGACCTCTCTTGGCCCAGACGTTCAAGCATTTCAGTCAAGAAATCGGCCTACAAAGGCACAAGCAGTACAGGAAAGATAAACAGCACGCTCTACCAAGTCCCAGGAAATTGCACCCTCAGCAAGGATGAGGAAATGGATCCAGGAGAAAAAAAAAAAAAAAAGACTAAAGGGCTAAACATGGACAAACAACAAAAAGAAAGGAGGGATGTGGTGTGGTGGGGTATTCTCACGGGTATCAGGAATTATACAACTATGCATTGTAAAAAATCCAAAAAAAATTAAAAAAAAAAGAAAACGTCCACAGAAAATGCTCATAATGCTCACACCTTTGCTGTCAGTAGGACTGTAACTACAGTAGAAGGTACCATTACTGCATGCTGACTGATACCTGTGGTATGTACTATGTGCTCTTCTTACATTATCTCCCCTTCTCTTCACAATAACCCTCAGAGGATGAACATAATGGGCACTCAATACATATTTTTCGCTTGAGTGAATAAACTCCTAGGCAGTTCTGTACACCTCATTGACATCCTTTTGATGTAATTTCAACTTTTTTTATCACATATTATTTAAATATTTGGAAATCATATCTTGAGTATGTATTGCTTTTAGAGTCAAACAATACATATGAAAATTTTAAAATATATCTTCAGAACAAGAAAAGCTCTGATACCTTTCTCTAGAGAACTGCACCTTTGTCCTGAGCTGCCTCTTTGAGACACCTTGGGTAAAAAAAGAGAAAACAATAATAGCAGTTAACATTCTCTGAGCACTATTTTGCCAGGTTTTACATATATTAACACAAGGGTTCTGACTGTTTCATGAGTATTTTCACATTTATTATCCCCATTTACAAATGAGGAAACTATGTGAGAGAATTTGCCCAAGGCTAGACAGCTAATGAGTAGTGACAGTCCACATTCAAGTCCAGGTCATACAGCCTTTGTCTTTAGTTCTAATTCTCCATATCATACAGTTTCTCAAGAGCTACCTGATGTCATGAAAAAGTCACTGTACTGTGGGACTTCAACATAGCACCCTGATTGGCTTACCCTCCAGACTGTCCTCAACCTCGGAGATAGAAGCAGGTATACCACTAGGTAGAACTACCTGAGCTCATCTTATTCCCAGGTTATCACAGTTAGAGCCAGTCCAGGCAATAGGAAGCCATAATGACACCATGATCCTGAGTCTGGAAAGGAAAAAACCTCAGAATGAAAGCAACACAACCATGTAAATACAAGGAAGCTTCTCAACTCTACTTCCTAATCTGGAGAACAGCAATCTTTTGGGTTATTCTGAAGGGCAATAAGGCCATCAGAGCTACCACCCAGAATCCTGATGAGAAGGGATGACTTGAACAAGACAACAAGAATTTCCTATAAGAAGATGACAAGATAGGCTGCTCTACACTCTGGAAACAGCAAGTGCCATTCCTTCAATGCCAACCAGAGCAATCATTCAACAACTGTAAATCAGATCTTGCTACTCCCCTAATTAAAAACTGCCAGTGGCTTCCCATTGGCTGTAAAGTAAAATCCAAATGTATCTTACTTTGGTCTCCAGGTGCTCTACCAACTTTCCCAGTCTCAGTACTTCTTAGTTTCCCCTCCATTTCATCCCACTGGGGCACCCTGACTTTCTGGCAGTTTCAGCAACTAGCCAAGCTTGTCCCTGCCTTGGGTCTCCTGCACTGGTTATTTCCTCTGCCTGAAAAACTCTCAGCCTACTGTGTTCACGGCAACTCTATCCTGATTTGAGTTGAAGTAGAATGACATCACTATAGAAACACCTCTGTAGCTAACCTATCTAAAAAAAACCCTATATCATCCCATTTTATTTTCTTCATAACATTTTATCACTGCTTAAAAACAGCTTTGAGATAAAATTCACAATTTCACCCATTTAAAGTTGATAATCCAATAGCTTTCAGCATATCCAAAGAGTTGTGTAACCATCACCAGAATCAATTTTAAAATAACACTCATCCTCTCTCCTTCCCAGGATTAGAAAGCCTGAATTATTTTCTAGCTCTGTAAATTTGCTTAGTTTGAACATCTCACCTCTAGCAAGTGTATGGAATCATATAATATATGATTCTCTATGATGGGCTTTTTTTCACTTAGCATACTTTAAAGATTCATCTACATGTAGCATGTGTCAGTACTTCATTTCTTTTTATTGCTGAATAATATTCCACTGAATGGATAAATCATACTATATTTATACATTTATTAGTTGATGAACATTTGGGTTGTTTCTGCTTTTGACTATTATGAATAATGTTGCTATGCACATTCTGGTGTAAATTTTTATATGGACACAAGTTTTCATTTGTCCTAGGTGTATCCTAGAGTGAAACTGTTGGGTTATATAACTACACAACCATTTGAGAAATGGATAGATTTTTTTAAAGTAGCTGGATCATTTTCTAATTCTACTAGCAAAGTATGAGGGTTCTAATTTCTCCACACTCTCATCAATCCCAGTTATTATCTTTTTTAGAATAGTCATCTTAGTGAGTGTACATTCCTTCTCATTATGGTTTTGACTTGCATTTTCCTGGTAGTCAATGATGTTAACTAACTTTCAGGTGCACATTAGTTGTTGTGTATCTTTGGAAAGCTATTCAAATCCTCTGCCTAATTTTTATTGGGTGTTCTTTTTTATTATGGAATAGCATGTATCATTCATTCATTCGTTCATTCATTCATTTATTCTTAGAGACTAGGTCTTGCTATGTTGCCCAGGGTAGTCTCAAACCCTTGGACTCAAGTGCTCCCTGGCCTCAGCCTCCCAGGTAGCTGGGATTACAGGCACATGCCACCATGCCCACTATTTTTTTGAGATTAGGTCTCAGTATGTTGCCTGGGGTAGTCCCAAACACGTGGACTCAAGTGATTCCTAGCCTCAGCCTCCCAGGTAGCTGGGATTACAGGCGTGTACCACCACACCCAGTAAATTCATTTATTTTAAATGGAATCACCTTACAGGTATGACTGTGCAAAATTTTCCCAAATTCTGTGGTTTTGTCTTTTTACTTTTTTGATACAGTATCATTTGAAGCACACGGCTTTTTAATTTTGATAATGTATGAAGTGATTTTTAGAAATTAATTTATGAATTAAAAGTAATTATATAAGAAGTGAGACCTGTCTTATTCACAGCTACATTACCAGTATAGCAGTGCATGTAAAACATATTTTTTGAACAAATTACTTTTTAAGGTCAGAAAAAGTGTTAGGATAGCTTTCTTGTCAGGAGACAGGGATGAGTAAGATGAGATCTGGAATCATTTCTGGTCTAGTAAAGCTATCAGAAGGAAGAGACTGCACCTCCCACTGGAGCACAGGAAAGGAACATCTGAGTGGTACTTGAAACACATACCTGAGAAGTATCCATTATCAATAATAAGCTCCCTCTCTTAAATGCTCAGGCAGTCATTCTAGTCTTTCAGTTACTTGAGTATCAAACACAGAACAAAGGCTCATGATGGGGGACAGCCCATGCAAAGGGGCCCAGTCACAATGTTGAGATTCTTTCCCAAGAGCTTGGCAAAATATACCTGAGGCTAGTTTCAGAATTCTGTTATTCAGAAGAGCTACGACTTATTTGTCAATATGACTGACAAGCAGAGGTTTTATTGGGAAAAAAGAAGTAAAAGTTGGCTCCCTACTTCTCTCATGTAGCATGCACCAAGAAGAGAAAACAAATCTAAAGAGCTCGATTCCAAGGCAGGGTACTAATCAAAGCACCTCAGGGAGCCTAGACTCAACTCCCAAGGAAAGGCATTTCACCTACCAGGCAGAAAGGCTGGAGGTATGGTACTGACATTAAGGTTGACTGAATTCTGAAAAAGGTAAACAGTCTGGACTACCAGGACAGGTGCAGAAGTAACAGACAAGCAGGAGTATGAAACAGAGGTGTGGAAACTTGTCAGTTGCAGTATCATAGAAAAGTGTTTGAAGACCAAGGCCCCTGCTCTTCCACTCCTTGCTTTACATTATGTCACCTTTTATGACAGGAGAGGAAGGAGAGGCAGCATGAACAGGTGAGGTATGTGTGTATGTACATACACATATGCATGTAGAATTGCCTCTGGGAGTGTGAATAAATATTCATGAACAGTTCAGTGTGTGAAAAGCAAGGAACGAGGATGACAAATGGTGTCAATTAGAAAGAAAGAGTGGTATCTATTTTTAAAGTGGCTGAATAAACGATAAAGGACTGCTTGCTAAAAATACTGTGCTTGACCCTCTTCACAGTGGTAGGGTTCCTTCTCCTGTGCTTGGTGACAACAGGTAAACTCTCATCTCAGTATGATGAGGCCATCATTCCCATGGAAGGCACAGGTTTGCATCAGCAGGCCCCCCTGGGTGCCTGTCTCCATCACTAACCTTTCTTCTGAGAATCACTCTGGACCCGGGGCCACAAGCTGACATGCAGGCTCACACTCTCAGTGATCTAAAAGGAGTCCTTATGGGAGGAGCAAGCGCATGGAGAAGTCTGCTGAATCAGTCAACTACAAAGGCAACAGAACTCAATTTATCTAAAAAGAAGGGAAGAAATCCCAAACTACTTTCCCAGGGAGCATTTGACAAAAGTCATTTTATAGGATTGATAAGTCAGCAAAACCAAGTTTTTTATTCACCATGCCTACCTGATACTTCTGGATTTTCCTCCTGGGATTGGAGCTACCCAAGGCATGGTGAAAGCGAGATGTATGAGAAGACTGATTATCACTCAAAGGCAAAGAGAACAATAAGAACCCAAATATCTAGCTGGTTATCCCCCATTCCAGGCCCCCACTTTCACTTTTTCTCTCCATTCGTTCCTCTTCCCTCTTCTTTCTTCTCTTTCTCTGTCTCTCCATCTGTCTGTCTCATTCTCAGCATTTGCTTCTGGGCATGGAACAGTGGCATGGCACTTTCAAGTCACAGTACCTCAGTTCATGATCACTCTAACACAGTCCAGTTGTGTGATTATAGGAAAATACTTGACCTCCCTAAGCTTCAATTTCCTCAGGTATCAAAGGGCAATAATGATTGTATTCACACAGAATGGTACTTGGACAGATTCAATGAGAAAATGCATGTAAACTTCTTAGCTCAGAGTCTGAATACTGTAGCTACACTGGCTATTTCTAAACATTCTTATGACTAGAATCTAAACATTCTGAGGTCAATAAATATGCCAAATGCACTTCCAATTCTTTTAGAATGCAACAGGGTTGAAATTTAGTAAATATTTGGGGGGGTGGGGAGAACAGCCTCTTTTAGCCCATTTGCCATGGGCATCAGCTCGCAGTTTAGGCTTTGCTCATTACCTCCTGGTTAATACTCCCAAGAACCAGTGAGGTGTGCAAGGGAAGGCAGCATCTGCCCTTCCTGTCATTAGGAAAAGGTGAGAATAAATTTGAAAACAAACAGGCGTGGGCAGTGTGTGCAGCTCCTCAGAGTGACGCCCTATTGATTTTCAAGTGTCACTATTTATAACAACTGGCAGAGATACAGCATTTTTCTTCCAAGACCAACAGAGTATTTTAAAGGGATAATCTCATCTCTCTCCATGACCATGACCCCCAGGAGATATAGGAGAGTATTTCTCACTTCCAGATAAGTGTACAGAGAGGCAAGAGCTTTAGTCAAGGTAACTCTCAAAAGCAAGGGGACTCCTTGCCTCTAGATCCCACTCTATCCCTGGATGCCAACCGTATATCCTGCAGGACATCTCCAGCATGCTTCTTTTGGGATGTTTAGCAACACACCTTTTCACAATACACCTATGGGAGGATATACCACCAGTCATTATTTTCAAAATCCTCCCTTGCTGGTAAGTTCTTAGTTATGACTACTACCTAGCTTAGTTCACCACCATCCTTCCATCCTATCATCAAGAATCAGAGAAGAGTTGGGCAAGGAACAGTCCATTCACACTCCATGCACACTGAGAAAATATGTGTCTAGACAGATACCTGCCCTACCACCACCCAAACCATATTAATGGATGTCCATGTTCTAGCCTTTTCTAACAGAGGTTATCTATCTGCCCACCTATGACAAAGGATATTATAATAGAGAATGATGAACCCAAGAGAAGATGACAGTGGGAGACCTAAAAGAAACTGAACAATGCTGATGTCCAAGCAGAAACAGTCTATGTGAGCCAGAAGCCTAGCTGGCATCCCACCCTTGGCATAAACACCCTTGGACAAGAAATTCCTCTAGCATAAATAGCTCATTCAGCCATCTTCCTGATACATAACCTTGCCCACAGCTCTGGACATTTGACAGGTGGAGCAAGAATAGTCACAAATAGTGTCACCCTGGACGCTAAAGTAAGAGCACCCTATCACTTCAGTCTATATTGGGAGGTTAGCAAAGGTGGCTAGATTTTTCTCTCCCCCAGAAGATGGGCTCCAATCAGTTTAGAGAAATGAAGACAGAAAAGAACTGCAGTTTCTTTTCTATCTTATATAACCAGCAGGGTTAAGGATCTAGCCTGTCCCCTTGTCACTGAATAGAGCAGCTGCATTTCAAGGACTCCAGGAGAATTATTACTCTAGGAAAATGGGAGCTAAGAGGCTCAAGAGCAAAAAGAATGAGCAACTTACACTCTGGATACCAAGGAGTAACCTACGCAAGACTAACATTGGACATGCAAAACCTCCCCCTTTTCCATAAATGCTTGAAGCCTTTTAGCTCCAGGGAATAAGGCCTGACCCCATGAGCATGACTGCCATTCACTTTTTCTCCCATGCCCATATATAATGTGGACATAAAAACAGGAAGGAAAATCTGCTGAGCCCTGCTTGCTCTGAGGTCCAGGCTAAGATGGAGCAAAGGGTCCAGCAGAGGCAGGGCTGGACAGGGAAAGATGATTCTGATTAAAACAAAAGCTGTACCAGACATAGGGGATCAGATACTGCCCTGGCACTATTCTTCACAAAGGGGACACCGACAAAATAGGCAAATTAAACTCCTTTGTGCCTGACACAATGACAGTAGAGGAAGTTACAGCTAGAACAAGCTAGTAGAACTGAGGTACTGGTAGGACATGGCAGTAGGAAAATGGGGAGAAGTAGGACTCAGTTCTTAGCTCCACTGTGGCCCCAGAGCATGGGCTTTGGTTTCCCCTTTTCTGATGCTGGACCAAGAAATCTTACTCCCTTCCCTTGGGAATAATTGTGCCTTTTAAGCACATCAATTTAAAGAACACGAGAGTTGAGGAGTGTAACCAGGAAGAATTTTTTCATCCCTCTCTGAAGTGTTTTGCTGTACTCGTTTCCATCTAGGGATGAGTGAGCTCCCTTGATTCCCTCTGACCTGCCTGGTTAGCAATTCAACAGGAAGACACCTCCCACAGTAAAATGAAAGTAGACTTCAAGTCATTTTCCTTCTGGCTGGCTCCCATGTAAATGAGCTGCCTGCAGCCTGACTCACAAGAGCTCAAAATGGAAAAATGAAAAGATTTAAAAAAAAAAAAAGCACAGTTGGAAGGTAAGGGTGAGGGACTTGACTATCAGATGGGGTTTTTAGGGGCCTAAACCCAACATGCTGCCAGGCACTAGTGTCAGAAAGAGAACTCAGGAAGAAAAAGGACAATGGTACATTCTCCAGCCAGACATCTAGCCCTTTCGCTCTTACAAGAAAGGACCTAAAGAGTCACAGAAGTAAAATGATTTCTCTAATATCACTTAATTGACCATCAACCTAAGACTTTGACCATATTTGCAGATTTCCAAGTTCAGGATTAAAGCAGAGTCATCCTCAGGATCAGGACCACCTCCCCACCACCATCCCTGTCCCATATGCTAGCCTTAGCCCACAGCTAGAGCAGGTGGTGACCAAGAGTTAGGAGAGAAACTGGGCTTCTTCCCTTAGCCTCCAGTTCAGGAAGAAGAGCCTGCCTATGAAGGGAAACCACAAGCTCTAGCTCCAAGCATGATGTCTGCACTAACAGGCTCCTTAGCAAGGCACCAAGGTGCCCATCGTCCTGAAGGATGTGTTGATTCATATCCCACACATCACCATGCCAGACTGTTGGGTCCCCGCTGGCAGTATCTGCCCTAGGTGACCATTTGATCCAAATATTAAAAAATAACATATCCATCTATTCACTGTGGAGAAGAGGCAGTCATTTCAAAACTATATATTATGCATCCCTGTTGGAAAGAAAAAAATGGTGAAATCAAAATAAAATTCTCTCTGGAAAATCTCTGCCCAAAAAGACAAAAGCACTCTCTCCTCGAATCTAGTTTCCATCCTCAAGCAGTCCTCAGCCACCCCTGTTGCCCCCTCCTCCCACCACCACCTTCTGCCTGGACAGCTCCAGGTGTGTCTCAGAGTTTCAGTGATTCAGACTAATAATAAAGCACCCTCAGAACAAATCGCAGACTCTGACTTAGGAGGCAACTAGCACAAATACCTGTAATCTAGTTCTAATCTTGTTTGTTTCCATTCCAATTATCCTGCATCAATAGTTTAAAAATGGGAACCGTCTGGTCCATACGTCCAATCCATTTTAACAGAGGATAAATCTGGGTTATTGTGACCCTTTCCTCTCCCGGGCTCAGGACAGCACCAGCAGTCTCAAGGCACTGATTGGGTCAAATCAGCTTTAATTCTATTCAACTCTTCAAGGATTCAATTAATCATAAAGCCAATTCCATTCTGGGCTCCATCTGTCTTGCCTCCTTCAGGGACTAATAATCACTCATCGTGTGTTTTTACACACTAGTTGAACTGAAATTAAGACTGATTTCATCATAGAGCACTCAAGAAGAAAGAAAATGCATTTCTTGGAGGAAAATTTCAAAGTTATTTTAATGTTCAGTTTGGGCAAAGATATATTAAATAAACAAAAGAACATTCTTTAAAAACTTCAAAACTCCTGACATTGTAAAATTCTTGCTACCAAAATCCACAGAAACTCTCAATGTTGGATCATACAAACCAGAAACTCTCAATGTTGGATCATACAAAAGACATTCAATATGTCCTTGGGCATAAGCAAAACTTGAATAACAAAAAGATATGGAGTCTATTTGATATTTTATTATTTGATACATTATTTTAAAAATCTAATTAGTCATCCATCCTGGGACTACTGGACTTAATTTAAAATTTATGATTAGGCCGAGTATGGTGGCACATGCCTGTAAGCGGCAGCCTAGGAAGCCGTGGCCACAGCCAGGGATCGCAGATTGAGTCCCACTGGGGACACATAGTGAGACCTAGTTCCAAAAAACTAGCTGGGCATGGTGGTGCATGCCTGTTATCCCAGCTACCTGGGAAGCTGAGGTTGAAAACTGCTTGAGTCTGTGGTACCCTGGGCAACGTGAGCCTACGGTTCCACAGACAAAAAAAATAGTGAGACCTACTCTCAAAATAAATAAATAAATAAATAAATAAATAAATAAATAAATAAATAAAATTTATGATTATTTTCGTTTTGAATTGCCTATTCATGGTACAGAAGAGGATGCAGAAGAGGCATCACGTTCTTTGGAGTAGTGAGAATCTCTGAAAGTCTTAAGCTAGCCCTGAAGAAACCAAGCCCTTGCATCCTTTGAAAAGGCAAGATATGTGGCTCTTCGTAAGCGTTAAAGTAACTGCCCCGACAAAAATTCAAGATGGAGTCCTTTTATCCACCCACCCACTAATCCATCTATCCTCTGGGATCGGTTCTTTACCCAGAACATGACCATAGAAGGGCCACAGCTCAATCAGTCGGTCACCTGGGTCTAGAAGCATTTCCAACTTGTTAGCGAGTTTCAGTGGGGGAAAATACAAACAGTCAAGCTTTCCATTTTCACATTTCACAGTCGCAGAGACAAAGTATATGGGTATCTCTAGAGACTAAAGAGCCTAGTGGCCATGGTATACCTAGAACTGCCCACTATGCCTGGTTGTTACAACCAATTCCCTAATACAATGGAGGGGAGGCCCAGTGTGCTGCTTCCTTCTTGACTTGCTTAACATGTTTTTAACTTAAATTTTGAACTACACAAAATCCAAATCAGAACTAATGATAGTCACTCCAAACATCATGAATGATGTTTTGTGAGTTACACTAGCTCTAGAAAGTCATCAGTAATCATGTCTTATACACAATAATCAAACATATCCTTCATCTAAACAATAAATGTTGCCTAGTAATAAGCCTAATTCAGTGAAGTACTGTCATTTTTAAACACTGTGAATGTGTGCATTTTGCCAAAAGTTTCCACCTCAGTCATTCTATATTTATTAAACACAGAAACCATCTTCTAAGAAGTTCTTTTTATACTGATAAAGAATGTTAAAGATATATCATTAAATGGAAAAAGCAAATTGTGGAATCATGTATATATAGCAACATGCTTTTTGGGTAAAAATAAGAAAAACAAACTCTATATAGGGGTATTTGCTAAAATATGCATAAGTAGCTCTAGAAGAAACTGACAACACTTGGTTGCTTTGAAGAAGGAACACTGAGTAGCACACAAACAGGGTGGAAGGTACTGTTTTCCATGTACCCTTTTGTGTCTCTTGAATTTCAAGTCATGTGAATAATACCAGATCAGCGTTCAGACATAAAATTTAAGTTACCTCATAACTAAACTAACCTGGACATTTACAAAATAGCAGAGAGATATATGACTGCAATTCAGGGAGTAAACAAGTACCTTATAGTTGTCTCTTTAGTGAACCTTCAGGTACAAACTTCAAGAACAAAAAAAAAACAACAGAGATGAAGGAACCCAAATGGTCACCATGAATATCTAAAGCTGGGCTGTAGCAACAAACAGGAGGCAGGAAGGTGGTTAAGCTAGAAAACTCTGTATAAGATACCTAATACCCATGAGGCACTACCTAGTTTAATAAGCCTGCAACAGCTTCTTCCCTTTGCAAAAGGGAAAGAGTAGGACACTTATGGCACAGTGAGTTATAGGGCTAGAGAGGGGGATGTTTCCAAATCTTGCAGGAACAATTTGTTTCAGATCCCAGGAATTCTCTGATTGGGCAGAAAAATGCTACCTGGAGGCCCCAGCTTAGCCTGAAAAAGCAGAGCTTCTGACTCATATTATTCCGGTTGCCAGCTGGCTTTGTGACCTTGAGCAAATCATTTCAACAGAGGCAGTGAGCGGGATCTGAGGTTTCTTCATTCAGTCACTGATCACTGTCCATGGATATCTTGCAACAGGAATTTCATGTTATATACCACAGATCTGAGTCAGGGCTGCCAGCTCCTGTTCATTCTTCCTGACAACCCCTAAGAGGTTTACTCCTGGGCCCACTCTCTGCTTGGCCTTTGCTTCTCTTTGAATTTTATTACCCACCCCAAAAGTGGGCATACTTACTCAAAAGAGGTTTCCACCAAGACAGTGAGGGTTGTGAAAAGACACATGCTCAGAGTGAAGATACTAGCATGATCACTCTGACAAAAGTACCACAGGGTACCCCCAGAACTCTTAGCCTAATGCCAAACAGAAACATTACTTTGTCATAAGAGTCTAAATGACCTAATTACAAACAAACAACAACAACCAAAAAAAAAAAACAAAAACAAAAAACCAATGAAACAAAACAAAACTTGGGGTGAACTTCTGGGAATTGGGCAGCTTGCATTTTATTTTTAATAAACTTTCTAACTGGTTTTGTAAAAGAGCCCCCCCCCCCACAAAAAAAAAAGAGTCTTCCTGGTTTTTCTGTAAAGGAAAACCAAAAGTACCTTATGCTTGCCAATGGAAGAAGACAGGATGCCTCTGAGACAAGCCTGAATTCTAGTGTGTTGGCCAGATGCTCTGGATGAGGCTGTGGCACCAGGGCCCAGCTATAATCTTTTCCCGACAACCTGGCTGAAGTGGCATAAGGACCAAAGCAAACTGATTAAATGCAGTATAAAAGCTGGAAGAAAATGAGCTAGAAATAAATTAACTTTAAACCTCAAGGCTGTATACACAAATGAAATACAGTGGGGGTGGCAGCCTGGGAGTCAGACTTAAAGATTTCCCAGAAACAAAGGGATTATAGATTGTCCAGTAAGAGGAAATCCTTCTGTTCCACAGTTACATGACAGCCTTGTGTCCAGTGCTGTTCATTAAACACTTTTAGGCACATTCCAAGATAAGAGGATACAGGCCAATCTCCTGAAAAAGCCCAGAGATTCCAGTTTCCTATCAGTCTCCTAGCCAGGAGCCAAGGCTGCAGAGTATGGCTGTCATTACTGGGGGGCAGGGGTTTGGTATTTCCTGCTCTCTTTCAATTATTGACCTTCCTCTACCCTCTGTGGACTTACCTGCTGCAGTAATGGATTACTGCTACAGGGAGAACAAAGGCTGGGAGAGAAAGCATCTAATCAGAATTCAATAACCAAAATACTCAGAAATGTCTGACCAGAAGAAGAAAAGAAAGGAAGTACACAATGGGAGAAGGTTCTCTATCAAAGATCTTGTGACTTAAATCTCATAAAGAAACCACTCAGAAAGGCCTTAAATGTTCTTAAAAATGAACCAGAGCAGCAGGGTTCAAACATGCTTGCTTCAATCTAACCAACCCTATTTCTGGAAAGGAACTACTAGTGTTCAGTTTGCTGCCAAGTTCGTAGAAACCTGTAGGGTGAAATTTCCAATGTCACTCAATTCAGTCAGGGCCCATTGAACACCTCCTAATGTACAAGCAGATCATGGAAGGAATGAAAGATACAGAACATACTTTTATCAAGTCATACCTTGACAACCACTTGTTCCATAAGTACCTCCTACTGCTTTCCCACCTGATTTTCTATAACCTCAAGATAGAAAAGTACAGAGCTCATGTGATAGAGAAGAAAGATTAGGGTTCCCATTCATTTCCCTTAGAAGCATGGTCCTTTCTAAGGAATCAAGTTAACTCTGAAATTACAGAATGAACATGGGTTTTGACATCAAATTTCTGAGTTTAAAGCACAGTGCTGAGAATTTCCATGAGACTACAGATTAGGAAAGACAATGGGCCCACCTTTTCCCTAGTATACAATATAAAGATAACAAAGTCTGAAAAAAAACCTAAGAAACGGAGTTCAGGGTTTCACAGGAAAGCAACCTCAGAGAGTAGAAAAAATAGTAACCACTCCACTTGGACCAACACAGGGGCAATGCAGGCCAGAGAAGGGTGAACAGCTACCTCATGTAACCTTTATTACTTTTTGGTTCTATGTTTTTGACTGAAAAGTTCCAGGGCTATACTAGAGTCCCTAGTATTTGGGAACTTTAGATAAGATTATCTACAAAAAAAATTCTAGAAAAAATACAAATGAACTATTAGTAATAACTCAACAAATTTGTAAAATCACCTACCAGCAATGATAAATTAGAAAAACAAAGCTTTAAAATGATTTAATTTACAATAGTAAATACTGTAAGATACTTAAGGTTAAAAAGAGTTTCAATACTTTTATGGAAAAAATATGTCGCTTTATTAAAAGATATAAAACATCTAGCTGGAAAGATGTACTATATTTGTGAATGGGAATATATTATAAACATATTAATTCCCACACATTATAAATTTACCACATTCTAAGTGAAATATCAATAGCTTTTGCTAACCCTCACAAAGTATATCTAAAATCCATATGAGAAAGAGGGTAAACATATCCAAAACAATTTTAAAGAAAAAGGAGGATTTATTTTACTTGATATCAAAACTTAATAAAGCTTTAGTAATTGAAATATTAAGAGACTGGTACAATGATAGAAAAAGACATCAATGAATCAATACAAATCTATGCAAATAAAGGGAATCACTATGTGGTCATTATTCACTGGAGAAAACATACTACTTAGTAGATGGCATCACGACAACTGGCTGGCTGGCTGTATGGCAAAAACTAAAATATATAAATTACATTAAATTTATATATTGCAGCATAAAAATAAGATTTAGCATTTTATCTAAGTATCAAAACTTTATATACTTGGAGGATATTATAGTAAAATATCTTTAATACCCTCAAGGAAGAACTTCTTAAAACAAAGAGTTTTATAAAATATTTAATATCTATGAAAAAAGGCAACATAACCAGTGTTAAAGGACCAGCAATATATCAAAAGGTATTTGTTATGGTATAGCTGATTAAGACACATATCCAAATTTAATGTAATATAAATAAAAATTAAGTAATTTAATTATGCATATACATTTTAGAGATACTTAAGCAATAGTCAAAAAACTCAGTGGGAAAATGAACCACAGATAATTTGTATGTACTAAGTGATATTTTGATTAGTGAGCTCAGTTAACAATCATTAGAATTTTTTTCTTTATGGAGATGGTCTCAGGCCTGGATTTAAGACCTGTTCCTTCAAAGAGGACTTATTTATGTTTCCATCAGTAAACTAGAAATTCTGCCAATTTGGTACTACATTTAAGAGAAACTTTGTCTTATGGAAATTTTAATCTACAGATTAAAGCAGGAAGAATGGTGTAATAATCATGCATGGATACATAACAGGCCTGGCCTATTTCATCTATCCCTCCACCTGAGTGCTTTATACAAGACCCTTCTAGTCCTTGTTTTCAATTACCACAATATCTAGGATCAGGTTGTACCTGTTTTACTATTGACTTGAAATCAGCCATTACTCCAGGAGACTACAATTCTTTGGAGTGAAAGTGCCATTTTAGAGGGATATGGCACTTAGAAAACACAATCTGGGTGTCAGAGTTGGTCAGTGTTATTTGGTTTATCTTTCTTTCTTACTGTTTCCTGACCAAAGAGCTAAAATATACACATTTTCAAAAACAAAATCCATCATGAGGTCATACTAATACTTCCAGTTCAACATTAGGACTAAAGAGGAATTTTATCCTATAACTTAACATTAGTATCTCCCTTTGCATGCTGAAAAATGTGGTGGTTCTTAGAGAAACCAACACAAAATACTCATTTATTTTATCCTATAATACTCACAAAAGACTAGGAATAACAACAACACTTCCATCAACAATATGACTTAGGGAAAGCTTTGCAGGATTTTTTGTTTGGAAGATATAGCCAAATAGGGATGTACAGGCAAATTATTGCATATAAAATTGCATGAAATAGTTCCATTGTATGATTATCCCAATCCTATAAACAGTTTACTTTGATCTCAATTTTTATGGACCTTTATATTACATTTTAATTGAATTTCTAAATTGTGTAAAATATTTTCCATGATTATAAAGTCCCTCTTCTATAGTAACCTTTATCCTTCACTTTTAAAAAAGGTAACACTTTTCAAAAACATGCACATAATAGCATTTATTCATATTTTACCTTTTTTTCCTAACTTGACATATCCTGGAATATATAATAATCAAAACATTCTATATTATACAAAAGTACCTGCCAATCTCTACAACTATATATAGTGCTACACAGAATATATCACACAATTCACTTAATCAGTTTCCTACTGATGGACATTTGGGCTGGGTTCTGTCCTGTTATTAGTATTACAAACCCTCAGCAGAGATATTTTACCAGTTTTACCAACATTTTTACCATACTTTTACCAATATGGCTTAGACATAAAACTTCTGGAGTTAGGAATACTGTGGGGTGGGTGGGTATGTGTATGTGTGTGTGGTGTGTGTTTGTGTGTGTGTGTGTGTGTGTGTAATTTTGGTAAATATTGTCAAATTTTCCTCTGTAAGAATTATACTTTTTTATAGTTCCACTAGCAAGGTATGAGCCTATTTTCTCACAACCTCACAGCAGAATGAATATACTATCAATTTTGGGACTTGTGCCAGTCTGATAGCTGAAAACAGGATCATAGTATAATTTTAATGCTTTGTCTCCTATGAGGAAGGCTAAGCATTTTTCATAAGGTAAGACATCTACATTTCCTTTTTGCAAACTGTATCTACCCCATTTGTCTATAGGGTTATTATGGTATGTTCATTCTTTATTTCTAAGTGTTCTTTGTACAAACAGATTGGAATATTAATAGCATATTTGTGATAAAAGTTATAAACCCTTTTTTTCAGTTTACTATTTACTGTGATCACTTTAGACTGAATTTTCAGGTTTGAGATTTTTCAGCCACCAAAAAATGCTATTTTCAGCCCAAATGCACTCTCTAGAGCTAGCTTGGGTGAAGAATTTTCTGGGCAATTTTTTCCCTTCCATTCAAAGCCAAATTGCCTTAATACCTCCTATTAAGTTGATGATTTTCATTTTTCTAATTATCCCTTTCATGGGCTGTGTAAGTCTTGTCTCTTGCACCCAACTCAAAGAGTCTGCTGACAAAAAAAAACTCTTGCAACTAGGAATGGCAAACACTCTTCAGGACAGCTGTAAGGGTTAGTGTCCTGCACCTCTTTGTGTTTGTGCTCTCCACCGTATTTGTCTTCAGAACTCCTCTAGTGAGAGGAGGGCTCTCAAATAAGAAATATGATGCTATTAACGTCCTCTTTAATTATTCAAAGTGGTGCCATTTTGATAGCATCATTTAGTATTTAGGAAATGTTTAATTTTTAGTTCAAAATCTTCAGGTATTCTGAAGCAAGAATGCTTCTTGGGAAATGTAAACCACCTTTTGCTTATATATGAAAGTCTCCAGTTTTGTTTTCTTTTGATACTTACTGTTTAAAATTTAATTGCAAGTATAATACATTTCATTGGAAAGAAAATGAAACAACATGGAAAAAATAAAGCTGTCCTGCTCTTCGTCCCTTCATTTTTTCCTACCAGTTTTCAGTGATTGCCATTTTTGTGAGAGATCATTTAGTTTGCACTATGGAATACTCTAGGCAGCCACATGAAACATCTTCTGTAAGTATTACAGGCACTATAGGCCTTAGCTGCCAGTTTCTACTCTCAGGAAGTTTTGATTTTACTGGGGAAAACTGGCATACAGAAAAAAACTAGGTGTACTGAAGAGTCAGTTTAGGAGTCCATACAACAAACACTAATAAAGTTGAAAGGAAACAACTTTGTGAGTTGGAGTGATATAGGAAAGAAATTAACAAGGAGGTAGTCAAAAAGAAAACAATCTTAAGACAGTCACATAGAGGATGTGGAGGTAGCAGGGGCAAGTCTCAAAGATTTAAAAGAAATGCTAAAGGGACAAATTCATTAAGCAAAATGTACCTCCTTCCCCAGAATGACATCTCTGATTCTGCAGTACTTAGAGGGGTTAGTCAGGCGTAGAGCTCATTTTCCAATAGTCACCAATTGCCATTTGAAAAGAGAAATCAGTCTTTGAATGCATCTTTAAGATTTACAGCTATCAACCAGCGGGTGGTCATGTGGTTACCTACACGTGTACTGGGGATTAGATCAACCTTTAGGTATGACCCCTGCACATGTACTGAGTATGGATGCGGGGATCAGGCAGGGACTTCAGCCTGCCCACCAGCAGGCCACTGCATGTCACAGCCATCAGCCACACAGGGAACTGCACCACCATCCAAGTTCTCATCCCAGGCGGGGTGGGGGTCAGAACATCCCTTCTGTTTCTCTCTCACTCCAGTTAGTCCTTAAGAGGAATAAGAAAAGCACAAATAATACAAACGTTGACATATAATGGGTGAGGGACTAGACAAAAGATCCTGCCCACACATCTGGGCAGAACGCAAGAGAAGGAACATCAAGAGAGCCATTTCATACAGGACTGGAAAAACAGCTATGGTGACAACCTATCACAGAACCACACCCACGGCCTCACCAGGAGTGGATAAAGCCAAAATCCCATTTCTCCATAAAATACATAGAGGAAAAGTTGGGCAAAACCTTCCATGAATTACAATTCAGAAACCCCTTTCTAGACACATTTACAGTGGGCAAAAAAATGAAGGGAAACAAACAGCTGGGACTACATCAAACTAAAAAGCTTCTGTACAGCAAAAGAGACAACAGACAAAACAAAAAGAAGCCCAACCAAATGGAAAAAATTTTCTGCCCTTCACAAAAGTGATAGGGGTTTAATAACAAAGATCCACAAGGAACTCACACAGCTTAGCAAATACAAAACAAGAAGTCTGGTCAAAAAATGGGGAGAAGAACTAAAAAGACACTTCACCAAAGAGGAAATATAAATGGCCCATAGGCATATGAAAAAATGTTCAACGTCATTAGTAATCAAAGAAATGCAAATCAAAACCACAATGAGATACCACCTTATACCAGTAAGAATGGCCCACATCAAAAAACCAGGTAACAGAGAGAAATGCTGGCAAGGATGCAGAGAGAAAGGAAGGTAAACTGGTCCAGTCACTATGGAAAACAGAGGACCTTCAAACTAATGAAAATGGAACTACCATTTGACCCAGCAATTATTCTTCTGAGTATCTACCCAAAAGAGACCTCAATACTTATACAAAGGGACACCTGTACTCAGATATTTATTGCAGCATTATTTATAATTGCAAGGACATGGAAATAACCCAAATGCCCCAAACAGACGAATAGATGAAAAATATGTGATATATATATGTGTGATATATATATGTGATATATATATATATATATCATATATATATATACACAATGGACTATTACTCATCAACTAGAAATGACAAATTTGATGAATTTGAGATAACATGGATGGACCTATAAGAAATTATATTAGCAGAAACAAGTCAGAAGGAAAAAGACAGAAAGCAAATGGTTTCACTAATATATGGGTAATGGGAAAAACAAACAACAGGCCAGGAGGAAAAGCCCAAACAAGCTTAACAAACTAAAGAATACAACTTGGGAGGGATGGAGGATGGGAGGGAGTGGTCAGGGAAGGAAGATGGTGGGTGATCCCCAGGGAATACAAAGATATAAAACAGATATATAAAGTAATTAATCAATTTTTAAAAATTAAATTAAAACTAAAAAACAAAAACAAATCCCAGTTTTGATATGCCAGCTAAGAAAGCAAATGCCCCTCTCTGTTCCACAGGGGAGGAAGGCCATAGAGTTGGGGCACTGGCTTCATAGCAAAGCTGCAAACTGAGGAAGAAGAGATGATCCACAAAGGCCATCCACAGAGGCCTGTACCCATCAAGAAACTTCTTTGCCAACAATGGCTGGGGGCAAAGCCCACTAAGATAGAGGCCAGAACTATAAGGCAAAGAAGCAGCAAAATGGCACAGAGAATGGATTGGAGAAGACAGCCAATAATGAGAAGACATTAACAGAACTCAAATAAGCATGGATTGGCTGCCCAACACAGTTAAGACTGAAAACCTACCAGCATGGTTTGCTGTGTCCCAGGAACACAGTCCCTCACCCAGGAAAAGGACACCACCACAGAAAAGGAAGAGACCAATGGACTTAACACAGATCAACAAACAACAAGGGGAAAGGAGTCTGAATGAACAGAGGGGGTGTCAGGGGGAGGGGGAGGCATTCCAACAACCATTTACTGTAATGTAAGAAATTTAAAGAATGAATAAAAAATTTTAAAAAGTTACAATTACCCAATTGCCCTGGTCAGTTGTGATTAATACATTCATCAATTTATCCAACAGGAAATGGTTTGAGCACATTCCCTGGTATTAGTGAGGTGTGAAAAAAATTAGTTTCCAGAGTCAAGAGCTCAGAACTAGCCCTAGGAGTCACATTAGATATAGAACTTTTATTCAAATGCTGTTACCTCCAACATCTGAGCACACCCAAATTCTAACCATATATTTTCTAGGCCTTCGGCTAAGGGGCTACATAGTCATTTCCATGACCTCAGATTCTAAAGTGCAAAGACATCACATTATCTGAATCTTTATGCAAATTTGAATCTTAAATTATGCAGTATTACATCATTAATAACAAAGACAGCATTCTCTACCCACTCAGCTCCTATGTACTATCTGGAAAAACATTTTATTTCCTAAGAACAAGTTAATTCTTTTGTTTCTTCATCTACCCACTCAATAATGTCCTCGCACCCAATACTAGTGCCATGCTATAAACTAGAAAGTAGGAAAATGAACCCTATATTCCTCATAGTATCTAACAGGGGTTATCAACAGTAAACAGGTAACTAAATATATAATTGCAAATTGATATGAGTCCTATAAAGAAGCAAGAGAAAACTGAAAGATCTAGAAAGATTGAGGGAATTTTATTAGTATAAGTAAGTTCAGTTGCAAGTAGCAAAATGACGACAAACACTGATTTTTGAAAAAAACAAAGACATTCATTATCTCTCACAACAAAAGTTTAGGAGTAGATGGTTCCAAATTCAGTGGTGTGGCTGAATTATACCAAAGGACCCAGTTCTTTCCTGACTGTTTTCTTTAGTAAGTATTCAATAAATATCTCTTTATTTCCTTTTTCCTCTTCAGCATATTGTCTTTTTTGTCCCTGTGCCTCTTTACCACACTTTTCCAGTGCACAAAGAAGTGGGCAGAGTTTTCTTACTACCTTTTTATGAGTGCAAACTCCTATTTATGTCTCACTGGTCAGAACTGGGTCACATGTCCTTTTTTAAAATCAATGTACATCCACAGAGAATAATTTCTATGCTTGGTTTAGACTACTCACAGCTCATCTCCTTACACTGCAAGATAGAATTCCCTTCATGAACATGTTTCTTCCCTCACAATATCAAAGTTCCTTAAAATAAATTAAAGGGGCCGGGCACAGTGGCTTGTGCTTGTAAGCTTCAGCCTATGAAGCGGCCGGGGCTAGGGATCGCAGTTCGAGTCCCGCCTGGGGCCCATAGTGAGACCTAGTTCCAAAAAAAAAATAGCTGGGCATGGTGGTGCGCGCCTGTAATACCGGCCACCTGGGAAGCTGAGGCTGGGGATTGCTTGAGTCTGTGGTACCCCGGGCAACAAGAGCCTGCGGTTCCACGGGCAAAAATAGCAAGACCTAGGAATGAATGAATGAATGAATGAATGAATGAATGAATGAATGAATGAATGAATGAATGAATGAATGAATGAATGAATGAATGAAATTAAAGGAATGAAATAAATTAAAGGTTATTTAGTAGGCAACAATAATGGAAATAAAAATCCATGAAAAACTCATTCACAAACTACATAGAGGGAAAAAAAAGACTCAAGTATCACTCAAAAGTTTCAAACTCAAAAGTTTCACTCAAAAGTACAACAATCATACTGGCAAGAATAGATTTTTAAAAAGAATGTGGGAGGAAAAACCTCATTTATAAGAGACAAAACTGAATCCATTTTTTCTCCTTGAGTTTGAGATACAATCAGACAGTCTGGCAGATGTGGTAGAAGACACCTGAGGAGAAAGCCTGGACTTAAACATAGGCAGTAGAATAATCCACAATAAAGTAGGAGTCGAAACCATGAACAAACAGGGGCATTGCTGGAGAAAATGGAGAAGAATTGGGTGGAAAACTATAATTAAATATAATAAGATGACCATAAAGAAAAGGGAACAGGAGTAATTTCAGATATTCAAGAACAAAGTGACAGCTGAGCAGTTTCCAAAGTTAACATTGTTGACTGCTACAAAGACATCAATGATGCCAAATATTCTTGAAACATTTCGGGAACAGTAAGAATATGAGGTTCATGTGTACTCAGATTCCTTTGACTTTGTCTTTCAAGAATTTTGGAAGAGAAGTAAAATATAGTATGGCTAGTAGAAAGTAATGGACAAACTGGTGGAAGGGATGGACCAGTGGACACATTAACTTAACATTTTCAGATTAAGAAGAAGCAAACTTGAGAGAGTTGAGTGGATAGCACTGACATGATGGGAAAAAAGGAAGATATGCAGAAGGCTGGAGGTCACAGTAAAGACAAAAAGCATATTTAGCAGGAAAGATGAAAACATGAAGAGATCATGAAGGTGATCAGAAAACATGAGTGACTGGAAAAAATGGGAAGTGAGTTTTAAAATATCTAGCAGATGGATGATAGTAATCTGCTGATCTTTATTGAGCTGTCTGAGACTGTTAATACCCAGCAAGCTCACATTCATCAGGGAAAAGAAGGGAGAAAATGCAGGTAAGTATGAAATTCAGCAAGGATGGCAGGAAAGAAATCTACGAATCAGAGGTCAACAGATGGATATGGGACATGATATGGCAATGGCCAAATGATTAAAATGGATTGGTGAAACTTAAATGGGAAGAGTACAACCAAGGAAATGAGAGCCAACGGAAGCATGGCGTGAAAGGGTACAACGTAAGAGGAGAGTATATACTTATTTTAAAAACAGAATTAAGTACCCTAAAATCTGCCAAGGAGAATTCAGGAAGATGTGAAGGAGAGAAGATGGGACAGAATTCTGTTCTAGGGATCCATTATAATAAAACACAAATCATACTATGATGGCACACGTACATCCTTTTTATACTGAACGTGGATAGTTTAAATCAAATTTCTACTTACAAATCTATATAACAGATATACAGATGAGAATGTGACCTATTAAAGATGGATATAGGACACTATATACATCTCATGCTCCTGACTAAGGCAGGGGCATGAGAACAGCAAAAGAAAGTGCTACCTTGGGTAGACCCATCAGTTTCTTGATAGTTTAATTCATGACAGTTAAAAGGTAAAGGCTTTTTAAAGGAAAATTTCACCTTTCCCTAGATCCAAAAGCAGACAGTCAGCTTGCTGAGAAAAAAAATTCCAAAACCAGGTTACAGAAGTCTGCAATAGCTTTGAAATTCACAACACCTTCCTGAGACTTCTCTTAAACAAAAACACAAATGACTTGTCTTGGACTCCAGAGATTCCTAGCAGGTCAGACAGCAGACATACATACACAGATGTCATTGTGAGATGAAATCAGATCACAAAAAGGCTACTGAAAACAAGTGAACTGAAGAAGGAAAAAAAAGGTTTTAAAACAATAATGAAGAAACCATGAAATGATGAAGGTGTCAAAAGCATCAGCACAAGAGTCTTACACAGGTAAGGCAATAAAGGGCAGAAAATCAGTGTGTGTGATTAATAAATAAGAATAATATTTAAATATGGGAACAAACTATTTCAGTGGCCATGCCAACTACATTTAAGTTAACTCTTTTTGATTTTGGAATAACTGCTTCACATTTAACGAGAGAAGTGCTTCATCCATAGAAATGTGGCGGAGGTTCTATTAAACAATTAATCAGGTAAGCAAACATTCTCATCAAGCAGCAAGAATGAGCAGTCAAAGATATTTGATAAAACATTAGCACCTCAACAGAAATGAAAGAAAGAAGATAAAAGATTGTTCTTGTCAGGAACAATGGAAGTAAGAATTTACTTATAGGGAAAACTGAGTAAAAATACCCATGATGAGCATGATGGTTATACCACCTTATCACTGACAGGTGCTTTATACACCTTTTCACATGATTCATTGTTTATTATGCCATCTCACATTCACTTGACCTTATGAAATGTAGAGAATAATCAGTGTTATTATTATTATTATTATAATAATTATATTTCTGATTATTATTCCTAGTTGAGAAATTAAAAAAGGAAAAATCACTTGTCTGTGGGAAAACAAACAGGAAAGGGTGGCCAGTAGACTTGAAGACAAATTTCTGATGCCTGGTCCAGTGGTCTGGATTGACTGAGCACTATCCTTGCTCATCAACAGAACACTATAAGGAATGATATCTAAATTAACATCCCCAAGCGTTAGGACTCCAATAACCAATGTGTTTACTGTCCCTTTACTGCCTTCTTGGAAAAGAGAAAGCTCTTTCAATCACTCTGTATGTATGTGTACACATACGTAGGTATATTATGTGAACACAGACCTCTGTGCAAGTAGGTGGCAGAACCACCTGAAAATAAGGACATGAAAATAAAGAATATTACTAAAACAACAAAACTTGCTTCTCTGCATAGAAATACTCTTACTTTGCATCAAGTTTCTCTTTGCATAAAACATTGACATTTTCATGATGTTCTGGAGCCTGCTGCTCGCTTTCAAAAGTGCCAGTGCCATACCATGCTGTCACTATAACTGCCCTCCAGTGAGCCATCAAAAGCCCAGCTAGGATAATTTGAATATAGCAGTTTGTCTGCCACCAAAACACTAAATTGCAATATTTTATATTTATCTCTATTTAAATTTTAGCGATGCTGCATAAATGTTAACATGGTCTTACACTAATACAATCAAGGGAAAGTCTTAATAATACCACATACTGGCACAATCTCTGGGTGAGTTATGGCTTGCTAAGGAGGCTCGAAGCTTATGAAACACTTCTCCAGTCACTTAGCTCCCCTTCAACTAGGATGTGACAACAAGTTTACACAGTTTCCCTGAAGAAATGTCTTTCCAGAAGCAATACCAACAGGCCTATGGAGTACTATATTCATATTGAAAGTGGAAAGAAAATACTTAGGATTATAGAAAAGATGTCCAAAAAGGGTCTGGGAGAGAGATTAATAGCATTTGACTTAGTTCTTAGTTTTATGACTTGAGAAACAAAAAGTGAACCTTATTAAGTTCTTCAGCCTCTGAAGTTTTATGAGGATAAGACACTGGGTTTCTCTAGAGCTCAAATCACAGCTACCCAGCGTCAAATTCACAGATTCTTCACCTTCCTGTGGACATACGGACTGAGATTTTTCCTGGGCTTTCAGGGAGACTCTGGATCTGATAGGTAAACCCCAGAGAGGTTCCAGGAACCAAAAAAGAGCCCTGTAAGCCACAATCTTTACTGTCAACAGCACAGTCACAGGGCTTAAATATCAAGGCACGTCAATAGTAAGGGAAACAAAGGTATTCTTAACACCTCCCGATGAACAACCAGCAGCAGTCTTCCCAGATCTCCCCTTGATTTAATTAAAAAAAAAGATGTTGAAGCTTTTTAAAATGAGAGGGCACCAGTCAAGCTTTAATTTTAAAAAGAATGAATGTAAGACAATAAGACAATGGCAAACTTTTCAAAACATAGTTTCCAGTGGTAAAGATGTTGAAAATTGTCTTTCTCCTGCAATATCACAATCCCTGAAACCAAGTGGTAGCTACTAGCTACCACTAATAGCTACTGCTTGTTCCATACCCTTGTTCTAAGGACCTGAATACTGGATCCTACTTTAGACACATGAATGCTCTCTAAAGGAGCTAATTTTCAGAAATTGGGAAATGATAGCTCCAATGGACCAATTTTAGAATAATTCTTTTTGGGATGAGTATAATGATGAGGTGCTCACATATCTTTCTGCACTTACTTTATAGAAATGCCACCACCTCAATTCCTCTTGCCTGATCAGTCTTCTAGCATAAGCTATATTAATTCAAATTCCAATCAACTCCCAATCCAGAGAGTTCAATAACCTGACTACATGTTGACTGCTTCCAGACAACTAATGGAAGACAAGCTAAAGGTCAGGTTCATCATTTCTTCATGCAGTTTTAAAGCCCAAAAGATCAACCCCCCCTCAACTATCAATGGTTAGCTTAACTTTTCATTAACTTAGAGTAAACAGAAAATACAACTTAAAATAGTATTAAATGTCTGTGAATGTATTTATATACAAAATATGTGGGTGAACAGAGTCATACACAGATGATGATAACATGGCTGTAAATTCTTATGTACAGGGCAGAATCAAATTCTAAGTCTTGTTTCATTAAGATTATACTACTGAAATGTGAACAGGGATGTGTATCAGTTCAGATGTAATGTTCTTCCAGGCCAATCAGGCCAAGAATGAAACTAAACTTTATTCAGTGACACGTGGTCAAAGGGACATCCATTCTCCCCACTCACCTGGAAAAGGCAGCCCCCAACACAAAGGCAGAGTACTCCTTCACCAGGGGCTCTGTGCTGTTCAGCCCATTGATCACCACCTGTAGACCACCGAAGGAAAGGAGGTCCTGTGCATTATCCATCTGCAACAAAAAGAGTGCTTAGTGCAAGCTAGCCATCAAAGAAAACTGTAGTGTTTTAGTGTTTTGGTGGCCTGTCTTTTGATGACTATACAAAACCAATATTAAGTCCCACTGCAAAATAAAAAAGCAATTGTAGACTTCCTGAATAACCAGGGCAGGGTCATAAAAGCAAACTAAATTTTTAAATAATCTTAAAAGTGACAACTCTTAACTCACCTAACTTGACATATGAGCCCCTGCTTGGAAAATGGTTGAAATGATCTTACTGTTGCTTACACCAACACAGATGTAGATTACAATTCTAGTATTCTAATGATTCACAAAGCTCACTACTAATGTATAGGTTTTTTAATACAAAGATCCGGTGTCATCAGAATCACTAAACGGCATCATGTTTTTTGTTGATGCCCAGCCCCAATCAACAAAGGGACAATGACTGCAGGCACTTTGGAGGGATGTGGGGAAGGAGGGAGCTCATTTTTATTTAGAAATCAAAAGAATCCCGTTGCATGGGAAGGGAGGCTGAAAGAGTGCTAGGAGAGAATTAACAATAGGATTCTTTTCTCTTCCTCACTTCATAAGGTCAAACTAAATCTTAGGACATGATAAATCTGCACAAGCTCCTGTTTCAAACTTTACTTTTTAGGCCAGCACTACTGGCCAACAACTACTATTTGACAGTACAGAACATTCTCACAGAACAGATATCCATCATCATATAAAGTTCTATCAGACAGTCCTGGTCTAGCCAGCTCCAAAGCCCCAAGGTCAAGGTCAGACTCACTCTTTCATTTCCTTGGGAATCTCATTCCCCAAACCTCATGCCTGCTCTAGAACAAGACTACTTGATGAACTTCCTCAGAAAGACATTAGGACCCTGTTTTCCCCATTTAGAAACATCTCTTTTGAAAATATCTTTGTTGCCACAAAGTTGTCTCTTGACCACATGCAAATCTATAGATCATGCAGAAAAATCAAAAAGCATGAACCCAACAACAGCAGAATTCCTACCCACTTTTTCCTCTATATGACAGAGCCCTTCCTGTGTCCTCTGAACTGGAAGAGAGGTCAAAAAGAGACACTGACTTTGAAGAACAGCTGTATTTGATTCTGACAATATTTTGGCTGCCCTATTATATCTATATATATATTATATTGATATAATTTTTACAAGAGCTGGCAGGTTTGTTTTTTTTCTGTCTGTCCACTTATTATAGGTCCAAGGACTAGAACAGTGTTGAGCATATAGACAGGAGTTTAATAAATAATATTAAATCCCCAAACAGATGATTGACTAAAAAAAATGTGGTACATATACACGATGGAATACTACGCATCCATCAAGGAGGACAAACACATGTCATTTGCAGCAAAGTGGATGGAACTAGAAAGACTCATTAGCAGAAATGTCAAAAAGAAAAAGAGAAGTACAGGATGGTCTCATATGATGGATATAGGGAAAAACAAACAAACAAATAAGAAAAAATAAAAACAACCATGGAGCGAGAGAGGAGGAGGGGGAAGAAGGTGGGGGAGGTGAAGAGCACAAAAGATCAGGATAGTTAACAAATGTTAGTGAAGTGGGAAAGCCCGGGAGTTAAAAAAAAAAAACAAAACACACACACACACACACACACACACACATTTACCAGATATCGGAAGAGAACAACAGGCCAAACAACCAACAACTGAATATCAACTTAACCAACCAACAATTTGCAGAAAAATGGGAGATGGAGTGACTGGAGGGGGGATACAGAGGGGGATATGGAGGGAGGAGGGATCAATTAATGCACAATTGTGACAAATCAATAAAATGAATTTAAAAAAAAAAGAAGCAAAAAAAATTAAATCAATGAAAGAATCTGATTTATAAAATATTACTGAAATATACCCCACTGGGAGTGAAAAAGGCAGTCTAGGGTTTCTGGGCTAACAAAACACCTAAAAAGATGGCCAGTCCAAGGCTTTCAAGCATGGAGTCCACACAGGCCCAGGATGTCCTTTTTGTGCCACAGCACATTCTTCAGAAGAATTATTTGTCACTAACAACACAATGAAGATACAGAGCTGAGTTTTTTGGAGACTAAGTACAAAGAATACTTATACTGAGCCTTCCTTCCTCACATACTATGATTTCATAAGGCAGGAATTCACTACCTCTCCTTTGATCCTCCTTCCAGGCTTTCTGAATACAAAAACTATCCACAATGTGCCTTATCAAAACTGGTATGATTTCCTAGCAGAGCAGGTACCCCTTTAACAGTCCCAAAAGCAACAAAGCCCAGAGTCACTGAGGTTCTGTACTCAATCTAGTTTATCTTTATTACTGATATGGTAAGTCAGGGTGTTATAAATGCTGACATTTATAAGTACTTAAATCTTTTCAAGATGTTTTCTCATTTGTTTTTTCATTGGAGATGAGCAAGAAGAGAGAAATTCTGCCCACTGCACACCTGGAAGATCAAGCTCCAAAATCTGGGGTCTGCCTGAAGTCACATAGAAGAATGGTCAGGCCCTAGGTGTGCAGCTCCCCATCTGGGTCTGGGACCATAACTTCTTCCAGACTGACTTGAGGATGGGGTAGAACAGGTGGAGTGTCAGGTAAAAAGAAAGAGCAATACAGAAGAGAGCAGAAGGGACCTACGCCAGCACTCAGTTGAAAAGGAGAAAATCAGAGTACTGACAAGACAATAAGAGAACAGGAAATAGAGAAATGATGGTAAATAGTTGAGGAATCAGGTTAAGAAAGGCAAACAGAGCCCCAGGGTGAATGGGGGGTAGACAGGGGCTGCTCATAAATAACTCATAAAATCTTAGGTACACAAAGTTTTGCATTTTGTTTTGTTTTGTTTTTCACAAATCCTGTTTAATAATTAAAATATGGCTTTGATGAATTCTTGGGCAGATCCTGTTTGGTTTCTTGAAGCCCATGGCTTCTCAAAACTTCCAATCAGTCCAGAATAGGTAACATTCCTGGCCAAAAAAAAAGTCCTCTCTTCCTCAAAGTTAGTATTGCATCCCCTAAATCCCCAATGCAACTGGACCTTGAGGCCAAGCTGTGTCTTTTTTAATATGCTTGTGAATTTACAATGTAACCTACTACATGATAGTCTGAGATGCCAAACTAAGGTATTTTCAATCAACAGAGCAAGCTTGGCCTCCCTCAGGGGACTGGTTCCTGGGCTGACTTTAGGCTGAGTTTGGTGATATTCCAGAAACTTCCCTATCCAGTGACCCATAAAAGTAGAATGGGATGTCACCAGATGACTAGAGTCTTATAAGGGGAAAAGTTTTGTTGGGGTGCTGTCAGCCCCCTGTGTACTCATTCCCTCCTAAGTTTATGATATGATCTTCAGTCATTTTGGCCTTTTATGCTACAATAAAGAGCCTACAGAAACCTGATACTGAGAGATCTACCCAAGATAAGATGAGAAAAAAATTAAAGTTGTCAACATCAAAACAGACTGAGTTGACCAACAACCTCTAAGATCCTTAATCCTTTAAATACTTGTAATAAAAAAACTGTTGGGTTGTTTTTTTTTTTTTAATCCCAGAAAGAAAGATGGGAAAGAGGAAAGAGAACCCGGGTCTATTTTGTCTCTAAGAGGATTACATCCTACTATTTGAGGTCTGAAAAAGAATTATGAGCAGAGAGAAAACATGAAGAGGTCACCCCATCATTCCTGCAGATACAGTACACACTCATCTCTTTCACCTCAAAGGCTGGCAAAATCCTAAAGAAAAAGAATGTCTTTTAGTAAAGTTATAAAGAACAAGGACAGTGTCATGCGTGGGAGGATGTTGAAGATCTGTCTTGATGAGGATCTCAAACAAGGCTTTGATTACAAAGTCTTCCTGGGTCACCATCGCCCAAGGCTGGATACTACAATAGCCTCCTATCTGCTTTCCCTTCTGCTTCTGCCCCTGCCCTTTAACGTGCCACACAGCAGCCAGAGGGATGCTTTAAAATTAAGTCAGATCATGTCATTCTTCTGCTCAAGTTCCTTCAATAATACCCAATTTCATTCTTCTCATGGCCTACAGGGCCCCTGACCATGATCTTGATCCCAATCTTTCTCTGAGTTTCATCCACTTCTCTCCCAATTCTCTCAGCTCCAGACACACTAAACTTGCAGTTCTTCGAACTTAACACTTTTGGTACTTCCTGTTTTCAGTACTTCCCGTTTTTCCCGTCTGAAAAGTTCTTTTCCACCATTGTCAATCCTTAGCTTGTTCCATTTCTTTACTTTTCCAAAATATTTATCAACTTGTTTAAAGTTGATAATCCTTTTTATCGTATTTATAATTTACTTATTGGCTATGCCTATTGCCTGTTTCTACCATAAAATAAGCTCCAATTTTATTCACACATGTGTTTTAAGTGCCTGGAGCAGCACCTGGAACTTAGCAGACATCCAAACAATTTATTTATTAAATTGATAAATGAATGCTTTCCCTGGTTCTTTTTCCTTCAATCCACCTATTTCCTTTGAACATCATTCAAATGATTGGTACTCATATTCTGTGAAAGAGAGTGGTCTAAAGAGTAACAGCATGGTTTAAGGTCAAATACCCTTCTACATTCAATAGCTAGGTGACCTCAGGTAGTCACATATGCTCTCTATGCCTTTTCTCAGTAGTAAAAGAGGCAGTAGTAGTGCCTACCTATAAGGCAGTTGTGATAGTCAGAAATTAATATGTATAAAGCACCCTGAAGATGAGCCTAGTATATGTCAATACTCAACAAATATTACCTATTGTAATCATGGCATAAATCTTATCTGTCATTTCCATGCCTCAAACCCACCAATGGTTGCTAGGATCAAGGATTAAAATCATGAGCATAATGTTACCAAAAGTACCTCTGTCTCCCTAATCTTTCTGACTTCATCTGTACCACCATCACTGTGCTCCACTTCATCTGCACCCCATGACTTCATCTGCACCCCATCACTGTGCTCCAGTCACTGCCGTCTTTTCAGGTCCTCAGTCTCACCAAGTTCTCTCTGCCTCAGAATCTCTGCCTGGAATGCTCTAATCCAAAGATTGGCAAACTTCTTCTGCAGGGCCTAGCAGTAAATATTTTAGACTTTTGAGTCATAATTCTACCACAACCACTCAATTTTGCCGCTGTAGCAAGGAAACAAACAAAAACAATAAAACAACATAAACAAATTGGTGTGTCTGTTCCAATAAAACTATTTACAAAAGCAGACAGTGGGTCAGTTTGATCTACAGGCCATAGTTGCTAGTCACTGTTTTAATCACCTCTCTTTGCCTAGCCAACCCGTAATCATCCTTTAATAAAACTCAGTCCAATCAGTTAATTAGTCTAATAGTCCTATCTTCAGAGAAGTCTTCCCCAATGCCACTGACTAGGCTAAGTTCCTGATATATACGCCTACATTACCCTAAGAGCCCTTATCACAATATTAAATTGTTTCACTATTAAATTATTAATTTGTTCATGTACATTATCTCTTCCAAACCATAAACTACACAGATCAACGGCTCTATTTTACCTCTGCTATAACCTCAGTATTGAAAAAAAATAGAGGTGGTGTTATACCAAATGAAAAAGAGGCTGGCTCTGATCTAAGAGTATACTCTGACCTAAGAGTATACTTTATTACTATAAACAGTAGCCTAGATTTAAAAAACTGTACACCATGGGAGAGAATCAAAGATGCTAAAGTAATTTTCTTAGGACATAGGGCAGAGGGTTTATATTCGGAGCTATTTGTTAAAACTTGGGCTTATGGACAAAGAATACAGTACCTGATGGACATAATATTCGAGATCAAAGAGTGCTGCAATCTTCTCTTCCAGGCTGGAACTGGAACTATTGAACTTGTTGATCAGCCGCACCATGATCTGCATATCAGTCTCAATGACAACATTCAGCTCTGCAAAGTCCTTCTTCAGCTCCTCAATGGGACGGAATAGCCTTTTAACCTTAGCCTGCCTAACCTAAGGAAAGCAGCAAAATATGATTAATTCAGTCGATTGGAGACATCTCTCCAAGATTCCCATGGTCTGTCACAGGCCAACCTCAAGACACTGTTGCTCTAGGACTCAAAATATTCTTTAGCTTGCACTTTCAAAAAAATCCTGATACCTTTCAAAAGATGCCCAGAGTGTCCTCAGTCTCTGCTCCAAAAATATACTCAATATTTTCCAAGATTCACAGGAAGAAAGAATTCTCAGCAAGAAAGAAAAATCTTTCTGTTGTAATCATTGATGTCAGGTGAAACAATTCAAGTTCCTCTTCAACCTCTAGCTTCGTCTGGGAAGACTAAGGCCTACGGGAAAATAATCCATGCCCCAGTTCTCAATCTTCTACAATTACAGAGTACCTTGATTTCGCACTGCCCATTCCCGCAACATTTTAGGGAAATCCGGAAATGGGAAACTGTGGGTAAAGAGCTGTCAGAGTAGGAGCAATTTGCTGATGAAAATTGAATCACTGTCATCACTGTCAATCTAACTACAGGTGTACAATTTGTTCAACTGTTTGAAGTGGCTAAATTACTGTATGTACTACTCTCAAGTCTCAATTTTTTCTCAAACCCTCTCCACCCAACACATAAAAATTTTTAAAACAAAGTTACAATGGAAGTGAATAAAAGACTTTAATTATTTTATACATATGACACTGTTTTCTTGCCAATTTTAGAGGATAGTGCTTGTATAGATTGTCTGAAAGGTCACAGAGGTTTGTGTTACTATCTTTCAAGAAAAATTAAGAGGCACAGATATTTATAAGAAGCAAGATGATGAGCAGCTGTCATCTCAAAATTGCTCATCTATGGGTTTTCTCCCCTGTTACAAGTACTCCATAGAAACACCAACCAAAGAAATTAATCAGTCTCTTTTGAAAAAAGATCAGGCTACTAATAAAGCAATCACTTCCATGAGAAACCCCTGCTTCTTTGGGCTAAAGCAGCACACTGAAATACACTTCCTACACCCAGCTAGGAGACTCTGGAAGACTGGCAAAGGCCTGACAAAGAGGTCTAGGAACACTGAGTCACTGCCTACATCTGTGGAATGATAGGTAAGCCAAGATAAGAAACTAATCACCTTTGCCTCTCAAAAAATGATGTGAGCCTGGCCCTCAGGAAGGTCTTTAAAAATATAATTTTTTAAATTTTGCAGTAATTAAAAACTCACAGCACAGAGAGTGTTCACATGTTCTTCATTCAGCCTCCCTCAATGGTAACATTTGTGTAACAAAAGTATATTGGAACCAAGAAAATAGCATAGGGACAATAACTAGATTATAGACCTTCTATAGATTTCACTAGCTTTTTCACATGTACACATTTGAATTCATGTATCATTCTATATCATTTTATCCAATATACAGATGTAACCACCAGAACTATCACCTTAAAACACTATTCCATCATTACTAAACATTCCTTTGTGCTACCCTTTTATAGCTACACCTCATCATTCCACCATTTCCCTCCCATCCCTATGGCCTGGCAACCACTGATTTCCTTTCATCTTGATAATTTTGGCACTTGAAAAACATTATATAGACTGAATCATACAGTCTGTAACCTTTTGAGATTGAGGTTTTTTACTGAGCATAATGCTCTTCAGATCTTTCCAAGTAACTGCACATGTCAATAGTTTCTGATATGGGTTGAGTACTATTCCTTTTAGTTTGTTTAAACAGTCCCCTGTTGAAGAACATTTGAGTTGTTTCCAAGTTTTGACTATTAGGAATAAAACACCATGAATATTTGTATACAAGTTTTTATATAAAAATAAATTCTTATTTCTCTGGGATAAATGCCCCAAGAGTATAACTATTAGGACAGATGATAAGTATATGTTCAGTGTTTTTCAGAACACTGTATCATTCTATATTCCCACTGAGACCATATGAAATAACCCATTTCTCCACATCCTCACTAGTATTTAGTATTACGATACTTTTCATTTTAGCTATGTAACAGATGTGATGTCTCAATGCAGATTTAATCTGCAGCTCTTTAATAGCTAATGAAATTAAATATATTTTCATATGTTTATTTGTAGTTCATATGATCTCTGGTGAAACATCTGTTCACGTTCTTTGCCCATTTTCAAAATAGATTGTTGGTTTATACTGTTGAGGTTTGAGAGTTACCTTTTTTCTTCTTTTGCGTTTGAGAGTTCTTTGTATTTTCTAGATACATGTTTTCTTGTAGCTAGATATAGACCATCCTAACTTTACATAGATCTGATACAGTTCAATTTCAAATACTGCAGTTTAAGTAACAATAGTCTCCTGAGACAACTCAAATTTCAGTTGTCAGAGCATATTAACTTTAATTGCATAAGGTACCAACTTTGCTGTCAGCTCTTCAGTCCACAAATCACTACATAAATAACAAATGCCCATCATCATCAGTGCTGATCATATCACTTCTAAGTCAGTTATTTGTCACTGCATTTAGTACTCAATTCATACAGAGGAGCCAAGGTGTAGTTTTATAGTTTCTTTGTCACCATCAACAAACCCATTTCATAAATATGGATAGTCAAAAAAGAGAATTACCCAACAAAGACAAAAGAAACAAGAAGTGATTGTAACTGTGACAATGAAATTCATATCAAACATAATTGGAGTAGCAGAGGATATAATTTTTGCTTCTACTATCAAATATAATTTCAAAAACTGAAGAAATGGGTAGTATATTCTATTATTCCATTTTATTTTGATGTTCTTTCTTCCTTTCTGTTATTCCACATTTACTCTGTTATCATTTCCTTTCTTTTTGGACAATATTCTTTTGTCATTCTTTTAGGGAGGCCTGAGAATGACAAATTTTTGGTGTGTGAAGATGTTTTGTGTGTGTGAAGATGTTTTGATTTTCTTTCTACTCTTGCTATAGAATTCTGAGTAGACTGTTCCTTTCTCAGCACTTAAAAATGTTGTTCACATACTTCTGGTCTCTGTGGTTTCACATGAAAAATCCCCTGTCATTCAATCATTGTTCCCTATAGATAATGTACTATTTCTGTTTAACTGCATCCAAGATTTTCCTTAGCTTTCAGAAGTCTTGATTGTAATATGTCAATGTGTTCATTTCTTTGGATTAGTCCTATTTGCAGTTCACTCAGTTCATGAATCTGTCTGGTTTATACCTTTTACGAAAACTGGGGATTTTTCCATCATTATCTCTATTTTTTTCAGCTTCATATTCTTTCTACTCTCCTGAGACTAAGACTATAATGACAAAAATATTAGATCCTGTGCTATAGTTACACAAGTCTCCAAGTCTCTTTTCATTTAGATTAATTTGTACATCTTTAAGTTCACTACTTCTTTTCTCATTTGTATTCTCACATAGAGTTTTTTACCCATTGCTTTTTATTTTTAGTGGTTATATATTGTTGTTCTAAAATTCCACAAATTCAACGAATTTGATGATTTTATGGTAACATGGATGTGCCTAGAAGAAATCATATTGGCAGAAACAAGTCAGAAGGAAAAAGACAGAAACCAAGTGGTTTCACTAATACATGGACAACTAAACGAAAGTACACAACTGGGGGGGAACAGCTGGAGCAGCCAGGGAGGGGAGGTGGTGGGTGACCCCCAGGAATTACAATGATGTGAAATATATATATATAATAAATTATTTATAAAAAATAATAAATAAACAAACAAATAAATAAATTTTTTAAATTCCACTTGATTATTTTTGTATCTCCTATTTTTTTTCTGAGGTTTTCATTTAAGTGTCATTAATTGCTTACTAGATTTCTATGATAGCTGCTTTGAAAATCTTGTTAAATAATCCCAGCTTCTGAGTCATCTCACTGTTGACATCTAATTGTTTTTCCCAATTCAAGTTATGGTTTCTCTTGGTTCTTGTTTTGAGTTTTTTTTTAAACTGCATCCTGGTTGTTTTGTGTACAAAGGTATAAGAGACTGACTCCTCCAGCATTTTCCTTTTCAGCATCTGTCTGTCTGTATAGGTATAATGTACTGGTTCTAGCATTTTTATATGGCTGTAACTCCAATGATACTTTAGTTTTAAGCGTTTTTGTGGTGCTGTTTTAATTTTTTTTTTTTTTTTTTTTTGGTGTGCTACCCAGAACTTAACCTAAAAACCTGGGTAGTATTCCAGTATAACACAGTTCTCAAATTCTCGCCTTATTCTTTGCTGATACTACTTCAAAAGGAAAATAGTATACCTTCCCTTTCTACCATCATGTGGATGGTAAAAAATCAGGCTCTATAAGTGGTCATTGCTGCTACCACATCTACAACTGGTCACTGCTGCTACCACACCAGCAAAAGAAACAGAGAACAGTCTCCACCCACTGAGAAAAGGATAGAAATTCAGATTCTGCTGACACCATCTTGGTCAAGGTACATGCGCTGTATGTTCAAAGGAGAAGAACAAGGACCCAAGCCTTTCTGTCCTTTAAGAATATGCTGGTGTCTAATCCAAGTGTGAGAAGATCAGAACTTTAATCTCTATTCCTCACTAACATCTTTGATAATGGATGGTATGGCCATCTCTGCTTTGTGTTAGTTTACCCAAATATGTAATGGGAAATTCAATCTTAACCTAAAGATGACAAATAGGCTCCAGGTATTTTCTTTTAGTAGTTTATAAGGAGTCACTCAGTTGGCATCAATTGCTATTTAAATTATTTTACCACAACAGTACAATTGTACTATTACTATCCTATGTTTATAGCAAAAGTCTCAGGAAAAAGTGATTCCCTTAAAGGACATCTTGTTGTCTATATTAATTCCCTGGAAAGACTATTACAAACCTTGTCTTCCTTTGAATTGTCCATCTCTGCCCCCTCCTTGAATTTTGCCAGTGCACTCTTGAGGTCCTGAGATGTGTAGGTATCAGTGTTGATGTCCAGCCTGTCCAAAGAGAACCTGAGAGTCAGGAGGGAGATAACACCTTCCCCCAAAAATAAACAAACCCTGCCAGATGACTGACACACTCCAAAGAAAAGAAAGCTAAGCCCTAACTGCACTAGCCTATCTTTCCTCTCTTGAAGTATGAGGAGGAAAGACATAGCTGTAAATGGGATACCTCGTGAAAAAGGAGGAAACAATATGGGACATACAGAGGCCTACCATGGACTGAGAGCTCTAGTTGCACAGGCAGAAATAAGTCTGGAAAGTCTTGCAATGCTGCTTTCTGCCAGGCAGAACCTGCTAACCACAGAATGCCTAATGTACACCCCATCAATATTCTTCTAGGAAAGGGACCAACAAGGAACTAAGCTCCCCAAGCATATGTTTGACTTGATTTAACAAGCCAGTCTGGCCTCACAAAAACAGTATAGAAAAACTGATCTCTGTATGACCAATCCCTGGGTACACAAGAAATGAAGGAAGCACATGCTAATCTGACAAAGATATGGGTTTGAGATATCAAGGACTAGAACGAAGGCCAGCTACCTCTCATATGTAGTCTCCTAGAAGAGGGAGGAAAGGAACCAATGTGGATGTTATCGCAGGAACCCAGCAAAGACTACAGAATAGTGTCATCAGAAAAGTGACAGAGGTCACAAATGTTCATCTTGACTTGAGAGAATGCATTTGTGGGGGTAGTGGGAGGGCAAAGTTTAGTCACCAGCATTCATTTTAGTTCAGTGAACTGAATAACAGTAAGTTGAAGAATTGTTATTTAGTAAGAATAAGAGTGATATGGACAAAGAAATATGGAATGTGGACTGTCCCTGTTCAGTTGTGAGTATCAGATATCAGAGGTGGGGGAGGGAGTATTGACTGTCCTGCTCCAAGTAAGAGGAGCACATAAGGTCTCATAGCCCAAGATCCCAGCAGGCCTCAGTTCCCATGAAAGCCGATAAACTTGCAGAGCTTTGCTCTTTCAGTCTTTGACTCATCCTAGAGACACCTGAGGGCCCTGGAAAAAGCACTTATTGTCTCTAAACCTCAGCCCTAAACTAATGAAGAATAGCTAGTCACCCCCATTTTTTAGGCACTTAAACCTGAGTTGGACACTGTGTTAATCCCTTAGAAGTATTATTTCATTCATTCAAATCATTATCATAACCCTAAAAGTAGGAGAATCCCTCTCCATACAGAGGATCATCCACTATCAACTATATGGGGTTGCCATGAACCTCTTTTGCCTCCTAAGAAGGGGTTCTAAAACAGCTCTTCCTGACTTATGATGGGGTCACATCCCCATCTTAAGTTGAAAAAACTCATACAAGTAAAAATGTAGTCAGTGCACCTAACCTACCAATCATGATGGGTCAGTTTAGCCTAGCTTAAATGTACCTCAGGCACTTATATTAACATGCAACACAAAATTATTTCACAATAAAGTGTTGAATATTGCATGTAATTTATTAAATATTTACTGAAAGTGAAAATCAAACATAATGGGATTCAAAGAAAAAAAAAACCACAATAACCAAAAAACGTTAACACAGTACACTATAGTGAATCAGTTGTGTACCTTTGTGATAGCATGGCTGACTGAAGTTGGGGCTAGCTGTATCACAAAAGCATCATACCAAGTATTGGTGGGCCAGGAAAAGATCAAAATTCAGAACTCTACTATGGTTTCAACTGAATACATGTCACTTTCATACCATCATGAAATTTAAAAATCATAAGACAAACTATGTATGGTAAGTCAGGAACCATTTCTATTTAGGGTCATAGCTTACAGATAACCCTTCCTTTTCTATCCCATTTTGTCTCCCTATCTATTTACTGCCTTAAGTTCTATTTTCCAGGCCATCCATTACCCACTCTCAGACCCAACCATACACACACACACACAAGTGCAGATATGTGTACCTGCACATGCACACACCCACACTTACAACTATATTCAGCTGGTATTCTCAACTGATTCTTCACTGAGAAAAATAAAGGTCAAAGCAATCCCCTCATCCTACCATCATCAGCTCTATAAACCAACTTTCATCTAAATCTACATTCAGTGCTTCCCCTTTTATTTCAGTGGATGATAGTGTCCTTGTTCCTAGTTAAACTAATATTCAACATCCCACTTGCCTTTCGAAAGCTTTAATACCCATAATTATGCCACTCCCACCCTACCTGAATCATTGATTTCTCCCTTTGATGGAATTAAAACCACCACCAAACTAATACTCTTTTGACCTCACAGTTTCTAATTATTATACTACTTCTCTGTTCTCATTCACAATAAATCTCTCTCACCTTCTGATTGCTATTTACATGGGTATTTGCTCAAATATGGATTTTTTCTCACAATTCTACTAAAACTGCTTTTCAGTCACTAATAATTGCTGGCTAAATTCAACGGACTCTTCCCTCACATCATGTTCTTCAACCTGCAGCATTTACACAGTTCCTCCTAGCTCTTTGGAGGCATCGGTGTTGCTGTCCATCTGTCTAAAACTTTACTGGATTCTTGGTACTACAGTCTTCTGGTTCCTTCCTTTCTTCACTCTTCATTTTACTCTATTGCTAGTTCCTCATCTCCTGCCTGAACCCAAATTGCTATAATGTCTGAGAGTTAATCCTGGACAAGCTCTAATACTATTCTCCCTTCTACTTATTTTTAAATATCTATGAGGCATTGATGGCAAGGTTTACATCTTCAGCCAAAACTTTTCCTCTGAGTACCAAACAGATTCCTGTATGACTACCTAAAAGATACGTTTAAAGGTACCTCCAGTTTATTACATCCAAAACATGGGTATTGATTAGTCTCTCCATAAATCTGTCCTGTTGCCAGTCTTTTCTGTTATAATAAATATCACCCTCAAGTATATCCAGCCGGACTAGTGGATAGACTGCTAGGGATTAGGCCTAAAGGACTATCTCCATCTTTCAGAGGCCCTTAAATCTATGGGCTCACCAACTTCTTTGACAATCTGATGGAAAGCTGTAGGTATTATTCTCCCCCCACACACCCCCAAAAAGCAGATAGATAAATTACTGTAAATTCTGGAAACAAGCCCTGCCCATTGGCATGGGTTCCTATTCCAGTGCTAAAGAGTCAGGAAAACACTGTGAAGAAGAAATGGAAGACCTTAAGATGAGGTACACTATGGGAGGAGGAAAGGAAATCACCAGTAAAGGTAACCAGAGCTCAATAAACTCAATGCACTGAACCCCCATACCACCATGTCACTAGTTCTGAGCTTCTGTTCACACAGGTTTGCTACTGGTTATGAATTCAGAGAAGGAAGAGAACATATCCAGCAAAGTCTGAAGGTAATTCTAAGGCAGAGGCTCAGAAACTCCCCAAAGGAAAAAAAGGTAAGAATGGATGGATGAGAACTGGGTCTCTTTCTGATTCTTATCCAAATGCAAAATATTGCTAAAATAATTCAAATCTAAATTCTGAGAAACACGATCTCCACTCAAACCACAATTGAGTCCCAACACTAATATGTATTAGAACAGGGGCAGCAACTATCTGTAAAAATGAGGTAATATTTTAGGTTTTGTAGGGCTTATGACTATAGTTTCAACTACTCAACTCTGCCACACTGTAACAGAGTACACTGTAGCAGCCACAGACTACACAGAGCTGAATAAGGATGGTTATATTCCAACAAAACTTTATGTATGGACATGAAAATTTTATTTTCATGTAATTTTCAAGAATGATGAAATATTATTCTCGTTTTTTTTTCAGCCACTAAAAAAAATGTTAAATTTTGTGAGAATACAAAAACAGGCTGCAGTCCCACTATGACCCACAGATTCTATTTTGCTGGTGCCGGTGTTAGAAAACTTCATAGCTGGTATTTATCTGACCTTTCAAACTACACTTCTCTAGCAGACCCTGCAAACCCACGCCTCAACCGCCTTCTCCTTCATGCAGGAAATAGCAGAAATATTTGTAATTCAAGGCAAAGAACAGAAAAATAGGGACTATAGATTGTCTAAAATAAAATCTAATTAATAAGGCAGCCTCTACCCAAAGAAGGATGTTTATACTATAATAAAGCCTGGCTTATTATGAACTAACAAAAGAAAAAGTTAGTCTGAATTAAAGACTTTAAAATGCAATTTTATTGTTCACTAAGGAAGTATTACTGCAAAGCAGAAGGCCTAACAGGCCTGTTTTAATGAATAGATGACTCATCTGTAATCAGTGCATTAATTGTTGGGATTCAAATGGGTGCTCTTAAAGTACTGGGAAAAAGAGCTTCAATTTTAAAGCAGGTTAAGCATTCCCCCTTCAGCCTTTTTTAAAGTATCAATTTGCTTTGCAAACTATTTCTTTCCAAAGACTGTAGAAGTAAACTTCCATAAAATCCTGACAGATTTACTACAATTTTAGGCAATTAAATTTCCAAAAAAATTTAAAGGCACATGACTCTGGGTAAGAAATATTCCATTATTTTAGTATTAAAAAATATTAAAGCTGTCACTTAGCCTTCCAGCCCCTATAGTTGATACTGTACCTTCTACCTCTTTTTGAACCTTTCAAATTATTTTGGAACTTGTCTTCATATTGGAGTTTCACTTCTCTTGCCCCAGTCTGGAGATTTAACCGCACATGAGATCCTGCAGGAACAGCCTGACCTAAAATAGAAGAGAGAGGTATATGGGACAAGAGAAAGGGACAAGTTTGTGAGGTATAAGCTTTTTCTTAGGATACTGCAATGGAATGGCTGATAAGTCAACAGAACTTTTTAGTTCATGAAGACTGCTGTGTTGGATCCATCCACTTCTCTCTCATACACATACCACTCACATATATTCCATTTCTTGGTTAAATCAAATCCGGGAATGGAAGAAGTATGCAAAGGCATGAATACAAAGAAGAATACTCATGGCTACAGGGGTGGAGAATTTCAAGGAAAGGACTCTTCAGGAGATTGATAATTTAGAAGAGAAGCTGCTCTAACACCTCAACTCTGACTCTGCATTCTCCTGCCAGAGGATGGCATCATGTTGCTGACACTGAGGAGCTTGATTCAAGAACCAAAAAAAGATGACAATCTGAAAAAATTCCTTTGAGGGAAGCACACAGCACAAGTGCTTTCAGATGATCAGTCAAATCCTGAGTATAGAACAGTAATGAAGCTGTAAGAACTCAAGATTTTCTCAATTCTAGAAAATGTGAATGGAATAGAACCATATACTTATTACACCAGAGTCAAGTAGCTAGGGGAACACAATGCCAAGATGAGTTGTTCTATTCCTACCAGCTCACTTTGACAGGGAGTTTCTGTAATTTTGACTAAAGGGGAAAAAAAGGAGGAATATCTGAATGTATGCACATAATTATCTCCTTTCTAACCATTCAAATAATCTGATGATTAATCTGATGATTAAATAATCTGATGATTAAAAATATATATATGTTCAGAGGACAGTGGGGAAACATTTGGGGGTGAGAAGGGAGAGTATTTCCTGAAATGAAGACTGAAAGTTAAATAACGCATTACACTTAAGTCTAAATTGAGAACCAAAGGGAATCCTAAATACATAAGCCCTACATGCAAAGGATCAGACACAGAAACTAACAGGCTGCTGCTCCAGGAGCAGAAGTCAGAAGGACTAGAGGGCTGTGGAAATTACTAGCTTGGTGCACCATCAGGAAGCCCAGGCTGGGATGGTAAAATAGAGCTGGGGACTGAGAAATTGATTCTGGGAGGAAATGAAGCCAAGTATCAGAAAGAGCAACAAAGAACTTAGAAATATCTAGTCCAATGATCATGAAACAAAGAGATAATTTTTTAGCACCCATTTTATCTCCAAATGTATGAAAAGGAGTTCTTGTTTTTCCAAAACCCAAAGAAATCCAAAACTAGCAAAACAACACAGTATTTCCTTGCTGAACACTGAGCTGGTCATCCTTAATATTTTCCTCTCCTTTGCCAGCCCCTTACTCAACCTGTCTCTAAAAGTTGGTGCTTTTCTCTGTTACATGTCTTATGAATGCATACCCTGCTCTCTATCCTCCGCACCACTGCTCTTGTCTGGTCACCATTTTTCTGGAGTGCATAACTTTCCATCTGGCCTCCTCATCTATTTTACCAAACACTTGACCTGTTCTTTACAACAAATTATTTTCAAAATACAAATCTGACTGTGTCAGCTCCTTGCTTTAAACCTTTTAATGCTTTCATACTGTGCTTAGAATAAAATAAAAATTCTGATCAGTGAGGGGTGTTAAATCTAGACTGTTTACCTCTTTAGTGTTGTCAATTCCTCATTCCCTATGCTCTTAACTACACTAGCATTTTTCCATTCCATGAAAGAACTGTGTGCCTTGCTACCAAAAGGTCACTCCACCCACTGTGCCCAGAATGTTCTTTTCAGCCTCAGCAGCCACATCCTTCCTATCCCAATGAAGATTCACTTCCTGGGCATCTTCCAATGAAGAGGCATCTTCCAATTCCCCACCTCAGATCTGGCTGCCCATAAAAGGTTTTCACAACACTAAGAACCTTCTCTTTAGAGCACTTAAAATAATTACTAAGCATATTTTAATATTCTCACTTATCTAGTTAATATAAATGCTATTTTATCCCCAATGCCTATCACACGGCCTATCATACAGTAAATGTTCGACAATTATTGACTGAGTAAAAAAATAAAATAAAAATTAGAGAAAATCCTACTTGATCTAGAGAGATGTAGAAAAGCCAACTAGAATTTTATTAGAGCAAGCAGAGTAATATGAGTCATGTTCATATTTATCTTTAGTACTATTAATACTAACAATAATAAGCTGGGCTCAGTGGTGTGCACCTGTAATCCCAGCGCTGGAAGACTGAGGTCAGGGATCACTTGAGTCCATGGGTTTGAGACTACCTGGGCAACATAGCGAGATCTAGTCTCTTAAATAATAATAATAATAATAATAATAATAATAATAATAAATTCACCAAAGTTGAAATTGAAAAGAAGAAAATGTATGACTTTAGAAATTTCAGAACACAACAGGCTATACCATATTAAGCTGGCCAAGGAAGAAACTAGGATCTTATGTGAATCAATTTATTTTATTTGGGGAAAATTCCAAAATTACTCCCTTCACATAAGCCACCACAGGGTGCAAGAGCAACCACAATAGCATTAACTTAAAATACAGGTTACGCTCATTTAAAATACACGAAAGGAGCCATGGCAAGAGCAGTGGCAGAGGCAGCAGAAAATACAGTATTTCAAATGTTTCCACCCCACTGGAAAAGGGCCAAGTTAGAGATAGAGTATGAACTGACCTGCATCCTCCCATGGTTTCTGTGAGGGAAGACAAGGGATTAGAACACTGTGGAAGAACAGAGCAGGCACAGAAAGTCATAAGGTATAAGCAGGTGAAGAGTTAGAAATTAGGGGTAAAAGATAAGGGACAGGCTGAAAATAAGACAGAGACCCAGAAAGGCAAACAGGACTATGAAGCCTGCAGTGTCAATTTCCTTACCATTGGTTCTCTGAGCAAAGTGCCCATCTTAAGTTTAAGTCCCATCCAAATTAGTCAAGGACACTTAACTTGCTTGAGTTTTGACTCAAGTCAGGGCTCTCTGTCACTAACTTCAATCACAGACCAAAACCTAGGTAACAACAACTATTCTTCCCAAGGAGGGAAATAATCTGTGGCAGATTGTTTCATTATAACCAGTTTTCTCCCCACTGCCTGCATCTAGAGTCTTTACTGCTTACTACTACTAGTATTACTACTATTACTACTACTACCACTACTACTGCTACTGCTGTTGTTGCTCTACTATTACTACTACTATTACTACTACTACTACTACTACTACTACTACTATGACCACCACCACCAATACAACTATTACCACTGTTGATGGTGGTAGTGGAGGGTACTCTCCCACTGTCTGACTTTGAACTTGGCTTATGCTGTGCTTTGACTAATGGGGATTTAGCAAGTATGCTACACAGATTTGAAAATGATTGCATGTTTTGCTCATCTCTTGGAATTTTGCCATCATCAGGACAAATGCATGCTCCACTAGTCTTCTGGTCCAAAAACAATGAGATAGTCATATAACAGACCTGGAACCAAAGTGCAAAATGGGACTAAACCCAACCATGTTAAATTGTTCTACAGATATTGATTGAGATAAAAGACTGACTTCTTTTTTAACCTTTTACTATTTTTAACTTTGAGCTACCTATAAGTTTACACAAAAGTTACAAGAATGCTACAGAGAAAGATTCCAAATATCCCTTACACAGCCTTCCCCAACATTATATCTTTCATAGTCATGGGCAATTATCAAACCCTAGAAATTAACAATACCATTAACCAAAGATCCATTCCAAACCCAACCAGTGTTTCCACTAATGTCCTTTTATGTTCCAAGATCCCATATGGTCGTGGGCTTTTACTTCTCCTCTAGTCTCCTACAATCTGCAAAGTTCTTCAGTCTTCCTGTCTTTCATGACCCTGACATCCTCCAAGAATACTGATTAATCTTTAGTCCTTCAGGACTGTCTGGTATCTCCCACGATTAAAATGAATTGAGGAAGCCCTGAAATAAGCGCCACAGAAATGACACCATGTTCTCATTTAGTGCATCATACCACAGAGTTTGTGGTGTCAATATATCTTATTACTAGTGATATCAGCCTTGATCAACTATGAAAAGTAATCTCTACTGAACTTTTCCACTGTAGTACATAAAAATCATAGAAAACTACCAACTTAGGTGAAAAAAACACTTTCTCAAACAGTTAAACAGAGTTACCAGATGAGCCAAGCAATTGTATACCTAGCTGTACACTGGACAGAACTAAAAACAATTGTTCACATAAAAACTTGTATATGAATATTCACTGTAGCATCAGTTATAATAATCAAGATGCAAACAACCCAAATGTTCATCAACTGATGAATGAATAAACAAAGTGTGGAATATCCACACAAAGAGTACTATTAAGGCACTGAAAGTAACTAAATACTGATACACACATGAATGAATCTAGAACATGCTATACTAAGTAAAAGACAAGAACAAAAGGCCATATACCATATGATTCTTTTTTATGTGGAATATCCAAATAGGCAAATCAACACACACAGTAATGCTTTTCAGGGGCTGAGGGTATGGAGGATTGGGGAATGACGGCTAAGGGATATGGGGTTTCTTCTAGAAATGATAAAAATGTTTTGGAAGTAAACAGTAGTGGTGATTACATAATATTGTGCATAATCTAAAAACCAATGAATATTCTGAGATTATACAAATCTTCTTTCTCTTCAAATCTTTACACACCATCAGGAGAATCAGTTCACAACAAACAGCACAATGATTGGAGTCTATTGACAATTTCTACTCCCCTCTTTCCTTCACATTTATTAACTGAAAACTCACTTCAAGGAAAAGCTATCATTCTTCTACCAATTTATTTACCAGTATGTACTCGTGGATTTTTTATTTTATGAGTTATAGTCCAATGTTATCACTACTTTCAAATTTAGACTGTTTGAGTATTGGCAATTATGAGTGCCTTCAGTTAGTCCTTGAGTTCCTTTGATAAAGTCCCTTCTGCTATTTTCTTCCTCCAGGTGTTTCCTTATTTTCTGATCCTATAACGTGTTGTAAATTCATCCTGCATTTTCCTCTCCTCAATCCTGGAATCAATCACTATTTACATTAAAGAAAGTGAAGAAAACCAAGACTTTAGGGTATCACTGCTGCTAGGCTCTCTCCATAGGGCACAGATAAGAAATTTACATAAGTATACCTATACATGCATACACATGTATGTATACATATACACACATACATATGTATGTATACATATACACACATGTGTATACATATACACACATACACATGTGTGTATACATATACACATCTTTATTTGTGCCTTATATATATCTACTAAAAACTACAAATCTACTAAAAACTACAAATTTATACTGACCTCGCAGATTTTAATCTAATATCACAGGCACACTTGTCATCCCTCTTTCCTTATTTGAACCTTTTTATCCCCAAAAGTGAGAAACCTGGCTCTTAATGTCTGCAGTATACTTATTGCTCAATTCTAAAATACATGTATGTTCAAAATTGCTAATCCACACCCCTCTGAGAGACAAAACTGCAGTATGTACAGCTGTTTTATCCTTAATTTTAAATATCCTGTCAAAAAATGATTCACAATGATACTTAGGTTAGTTTTCTTCCCTAACTCCTTCAGTATGATTGTGTTATTAATTTGTAATACTTGGTACATTTTGTAGCTCCTACTCCGCCACATCCTGGCTGGTTTGTTTATTTGGGGGACATCTGAAGGGTATGTGAACTGTACTAGAGTTCTAAGAGAGCTATTCAAAAAGAAATTACTGTTGTTCTAGATCCAGTTTGAGGTGATTTGTTATTGTGGAAATTCACTTCAATGGCCCTGAAACAAGTAATAATGTCCAATGTAAAAGAACAGCTCTTTTTTCTAGAATTTTATAATTTCTATCTTCTTAGTGTTAAAATATCCTTTTATAAAATGGGATAATGATTATGATGAATGACCGTGAGTTATTTCTATATTAAGTCCTTAACTTAGCAGAGTGAAAAACAGACCTTTGGCTCCCCCAATTTTTTTTTTTTTTTTTTTGAGACCAGGTCTCGCTATTTTTGCCGGTGGAACCACAGGCTCATGTTGGCTGGGGTACCACGGACTCAAGCAATCCCCATCCTCAGCTTGGATTATAGGTGCACGCCACCACACCCAGCTATATTTTTTTGGAACTAGGTCTCCTTATGTGCCCCTGGTGGGTCTCGAACCACGATCCCCAGTCCCTGGGGTAGTTTCCTAGGCTGCCGCTTACAGGCATATGCCATCATCCCCAGCCCTCCCCAAATTTTGTTCATTTTTTTTAGTCCACAAAGCACCAGTCTAGAAATTACCCATTTATTCTACCAAGATTCCCTTGGATATTTGAAAATTATTCCCACTGTACACTTTAAATGAGTGAATTTTATGGTGTATAAGTTTTATCTCAAAGTTGTCTAAAAATTTCATTTCTTACAAATCAAAACCACACTGAGATACCATCTTACACCAGTTAGAATGGCCCATATAAATAAAACGGACAACAACAAATGTTGGCACAGATGTGGAGAAAAAGGAACTCTCTTACACTGCTGGTGGGAGTGCAAACTGGTCCAGCCACTATGGACGACTGTGTGGAGGACTCTCAAACAACTGAAAGTGGACTTACCATTTGACCCAGCAATCACACTACTGGGGCTCTACCCAGAGGACATGAAAATATTAATTTAAAAGGACACTTATACGCACATGTTCATCGCAGCTCTGTTTACAATTGCCAAGATTTGGAAACAAACCAAATGCCCCAAAACAGATGACTGGCTTTAAAAAAAAAAAGTGGTACATATACACAATGGAATACTATGCATCAACCAAAGAGGACAAACACATGTCATTCGCAGCAACATGGATGGAACTAGACAGACTCATATTAGCAGAAATAAGTCAAAATGAAAAAAAAAGAGAAATACAGGATGGTCTCACTTATATGATGGATATAGGGAAAAACAAACGAACAAGAAAAAATAAAAACAATCAATGGGACTGAACAATGGAGCGAGAGAGGAGGAGGGGGAAGAAGGCAGGGGAGGTGAAGAGCACAAAAGATCAGGATGGTTAACAGGTGTCAGTGAAGTGGGAAAGGCCTGGGGTACACAATAATGCAATAATGTAATATAAATATAAATACACATATATATGCAAATTTTTAAAAATTTAAATTAAATTAAAAAAAAAAAGAACAACCATCACAGAGAAAGTTAACATTCTCTGGATATCTCTTCTATCCTATTCCCCATTATACATTCCCAGAAATAATAATTAGTACATTGAATCTGATGTTTGCCATACCGATGGTATTTGAAACTTTTAAGTCACATATCAGTAAATAATATATTATTTTGCATGGTTATAATTTTGTAATTATGGTATTGTACTATGTATACCTATCTATGTAACTTGTTTTCATCCCACAAAAAATTTTAATTAAAAAATAAAAAATAAATAGAAAAAAATAAAAATAAAAATTTAATTTCTTTGGATAAAAAAAGTACCTTCTCTTTTTGAGTGCCAGAATAGCAACTAGTACCAGATGCAGCTTAATATGATAGCAAGTATTTCTAGGGATTGGGATAAAGAGTTAAAATAAAAACCTAAATACAACCCCGGAAGGACAAGTTTGGATGGGATAGAAGGGAAAAAAGATGGGTCCAGAAAGGCTGAGGCCAAGAAGTCTGAGCAAGAGGAAGCCCAGTTGAAGGGTTGGTAAAGAAAAGTGATCTAAAAGGTAAGAGCTAATTCAAATACTCAGGAGATGCAGGGAGGGTAGAGCGAGGAGGAAGGGTGTGTGTAATGCAATAGGGAGTAGAGAGGGCCCAGAAAAATGTCCCCTCTAAAAACATTCAAAATTTAAATTAAAAAGCCAGACAAAACATACCTATCAATGGAATTCAGTACACAGCCAGTATGTGATTGCCTGGAAAAGATATGTTTCACCTATTAACAAATTTTGCCTGAGTCAATCTTTGTCTCAACTCATCCCACTATCCAGTAAAAACTTGTACCTCCTGAATGCACACTGTGACAGAGTCCTCCACAGAGAGAAATTACATGAGCAGTGTGAGGCTGGCTGCCCTTCTCAGCAGAGGAGGGGCCAACTGAGATGGATTCAGTTAACCCTTTTAATTTGACATCAGATGCCTTGATATTTATATGGCTCTTGAAGAGATGAGAGGTGTCCTGTTCAGGCTACTACCCAGAAACTTACTCTTCCAAAGACTTCTAGCCTCTTTCATTTCAAACTTGGATGCAATAGCAGAAAATCAAGAGCTTCCCTGGCATGGATTGCTACAATGAGAATTGGCTAAGCCACCATGATCCCTGGAACTCTACTACCCACTCATCTAAGTCTTTGAGAGTTGGGTGAATTTAATTAAGTTCCTTTATCTTACTGAATCTTCATGTCCTTGTATGCCAAAAGAAAAGAATCCATGGTGCCTGCATTCCCTAATGTGTTAGACTCTTAAGAACAAATGAGAAAACAATTATGTCAGTGCCCATAGAAAGTTAAAAGTATTCCAGGAAACAAAGACCCAAAATGGCAAATGTCAAAAAGGATGTAACAAAGACATTTTATTTGTCAAGTCCTGTAGGTATGTGTTAACAAGAGTAAAAACTTCTGATTATGCTGACTTTCTGAAGCACAGGGACCAATTACTTGTGCCCACAGCTCAAGCTCAGCTCTGGGCACATAGTAGGCCATCAGAAAGAGCGTAAATGTTGGCCAACTACTTCCAACCCTGTAGATTAGAGGGACTAAGTGGAGAATGGAACAAGAAGAAATGCCACTTGGGGTTTCCAACTAGAAGTGGTCAAAGCCAACATGTTACAGGCCTGGTTGCCATGACTACCAAAGCCCTCTCCTGCTTTTTTATTCAAAACTCCTAAACAAGTCCTGGCAAGATCCCTGCATCACACAAATGAGCATCTATCCTGTCTCCAAGGCAAGACTTCAACTGAACTAGTAACAAAAAAATGTGCACAAACCTCTCCCGGGTGCTGAACCCTGAACCAATACTTACTGTTACTTTTTTAAGGGAAACACAAATGGAAACCTTTTAAAAAAAAAAAAACAGCAAAGCATGTAGTGAACCCGTCTGGGTTGTAGCTATATTTATGCATTTTCGAGAAGGACTGAATAATGACAAAATGAGAAAAAAATAAAAATACTCTCCAAACTGATTTCTTCACTCTGAGTCACAGAATCTAGAATCAGGGCAGAGCCTTAGAAGAGATCTCTGCAGAGCATGGCTTCCAAGCAAAGGCAAAAATCCTGACCTGTACTAAAAAAGCCCCTTAGAAGAGACTCCAGAGTTTCCTTGAGGGAATAGATTCTGAGATAGCTCCTACCCATATAGCATCCCTTAAATACTCTCTAAAATCTCATCTGCTATAACCTAATCAATGTCTCCTTTCCAGTCCTCAAGAAGGACAGACAACAATTGGTTCTATACACAGAATTCACAAGAGCCATGCTTTTTAAGGATGAAACCCAGCAATGCTACTTAGAAGATGTCCTGGGTAACATTTGGAGAGGTTCTCTGAATAGTCATTAGTAGAAAGGTTAAACGTAACCGTATCTAGACACAGTGAGTCTCTTTCTACAACTGGCTGGTCAAGGAAAATTTACTGAGGACAAGGTACTCCTAGAGAAGAGCTACTGTGTACTTAACGAGGACTACTTACTGTGCTGGCCACTAGTACAGATATCACACAAATAAAAGCAATTCCTGCCACTAAGGAATATGAAGTCAATGAAGGAGAGGGCCTAAAACATTTAGAGTTCCAAGCTCAGAGGACAACTTTCAGGCAAGCAAAGAAGTAGACACAGTCAAGGGGCAATGAGTAGTATATAAAATGGGGAGATAAAGGGCAGGAAAGTAAGTTAGAAATCTATTATAACCATCCTAACCAGTCACAATAAAGCTTGAACAGGGGAAGAAATGGGATAGAAAGAATGAGATAGTAGTAAGGGGTTCATACTTTTTTAGCCAGAAAAATCAGAAATCCTGTCATTGCCCTAACTATGCTCTTCCCTCAAAAGCACCAAACCTTTAGGCATGTGCAGTGATTCCTCCTGCCAGCCTGGGGACCTGTCAGAGCCCCAAGAGCAAGAAATGAAGTAAAGGAGAATGGGACAGAGGAACAGATGGGTAACTCACCCACAGACCCATGATGGGGATACCGTATCTGTTTTCTCATGTGTCCATTACCTGTTTCCCTTTGATCTCTACCTTCAGTGTGCCAAAGTTCCTCTTTAGATGAGAAGACCCAGTGAGATCAGTAGGTACAGCAGAGTCCTTTCATCAGAGCACTTGGGTTTCTGCATCCATGCTCAGAATTTGGTTTTCAATGACCCTGCTCAATGCAATCATCTACTGGTTCCTACTATTTTTCTTTTTTTTTAAGATTTACTTCCCATCTACCACCTATTCTGTCATCCCTACAAATCTTGAATATAATCAGGCTTCAATCTATCTTCAATTGTGCATGTGTATTAGTGTAAGTGGTGGAGTGAGGAGACTGAGAAAAGCTCAAGAAAATTAGAAGAGGAAGGGAATCACCAAGAGATTACAGGTTAGCAACTGGCAATGAACTACAGCACAGTTCTTCCAGATCTAAATCCACTCAGGAATTATCATATCAAATAAAACTACATTTGAAAAGTCTCACCAGAATTGGAATTAACCATTAAGTACTGGAAGTGTTAACCTCACTTAATTGTGAAAGGATGCAAATTTGGGGGTGAGTTAAATGTATCTGTTTCCAAGGGGTCAGGGGCCTTAAGTTCCACTATTGCTCATTTTCTAGCAAAGGCTCTTGAGGATTTCAGACTGGCTGCATTTCCCACCCAGGCACAATTTCATTAGCAGCTCATTAGCAAGAGTGACAACCATTTCTGACTCTTGTTTTTCATAATATTTATTGGTTAATTGACACTTTGAACACAGGTTGACTGGAAACCAAATGAAAGTGCTAAAACCACTCATTAGTCAAATTTAAAACCAAAGATTGTATTCTAAACATACCCTTTGTTCTCAGTTATTTTCCTCAAACGGAAGTCATAATTTAATAAGGGGGTTTACAAAGAAAAGTGCCAAGATATTGTGCTTTAATTTGTAATCCTTTTTTTCTCCACCCCATCAGTCTCCAGGGATTCTGACATCATAATAGGCTCTATTTGTTCTTTCACAGCATCTGTTACCTCCATGGCCAAACATGGTTCTAAAAATTATTTCAAAACAGTATCAGCTGCTTCTGACCTCTACAATTTTTCCAGTATCTGTTGCAAAGTACCCAGTTTAGATGCTTCCTGCAGTGAAAAGAACTGGGAAGTCGATAAGTATGACTGGAGTAAAACTGCTAGGGTGAAACCTGTCTCTAAATCAGCCCTAAGGCATGAAATCTTAAATTTCTGTTTTGGGTATGTGGTGGTAATGGTATTAGGGTCAGGGATCAAATGCAAATCAGAGTGGGAAGAGAGTGATGGAGCAACAAGGTGGAGAAACAAGTCAAGGAAACAACTGGCTCCATCATGCTTGCTGTCCCTCCAGCCCCCTAACTGGCCCCACTTATTGGAGTACCTCTCTTTAACTGTAGGAATTTTTTTTATTAATTTTATTTTCTTCATACAGATTAAATCATACATGTATAGTTATGACCCTTCCTTTTCCCCCTCTTCCCACTCCCCCTCTGGGGCTCCCACCTCCCTTTTGTTGTAAGTCATTGGTCAGTTTTGGTCTGTTGGTCTCTTCTCTTTACTGGACCAGTGTCCTTTTCCTGGATTCTCCTGGGACTGCCTGGCCCATGCTGCTTCGATTTCCATAGGTGCCCTTGTAGTGAGAAGTTAGTATGATCATGTATGAGACCTTGTCGGTCAGTTGGGTTTCAGCTGCATCACCCTGGTGTCCTGTCTCCTTTGTTGTGAAGCTTCCTGCGATGGAGGTGACTCTCCTTTTCTCCAGACATATGTAAGCACAGGTATTCGTGCCACCTCATTCATTTTGCTGTTTCCATTCCTTTTGGTTCCAGCATCTGGGATTGGGCTCCAACACCTAGCCATTTGTGGTAGAGAGGTTCCTTAACGGAGGCCAGTTCCACTCGGTGGTTGGCCCAGTCCAACTCCTTTCCCTTGGTTTGCAGTTGTTCTATGGCCACATCCCTTTTGTGGCCTTCATTGTTCTTTTGGAAAAGGGCGTGTTTTGCTGGTGGTGAGCACATACTGGGTCTGGGGGTCGCTTGTCTACCCCCTAAGTCACTGTAGGTGTAATTCTAAGGTAGGTCATCGTTTTATTGAGCTTTAGAGTTGGCTCCTGTTGTTCTGGTTGTTCTCTTTTTTGGTCTCACCAGGTGCCAAATACGTCCAGAGCCTTATTCTTCAATGTCTGTAGCAGAATTGGTGGTTTTTCTCATTTCTGTTCTAGTCTATGTCTGTCAGAAGTGGAATTAACCAGAGGGGAACTCTTGCCCCCACCCCACCCCCACCCCTGCAGAGGTGTCTGCTCCCTCCCAGATGTTGTAGGGACAAAGCATGGCTACCCCTGGCCTGCCATGCCACCCCTTGCATGTGGCTGGCTGGTGGAGGAGCAAAGCTCCACCCTCAACCCCCCTTAACAGTAGGAATTTGAAGAATAAAACAAGGTCAGTAAACTAAGCAGTCTTTCAAAATATACTGACAATTCTAATTTGTTGTCTCTTGGCTTAGACAAGTCAAGACCTCTTTAGGTTTTGCATCATCAGTAGTAAGAGACTAGTAAGTAGTGCTGGGCTTTGCTTTCTTCACCTATAATACTAACCTCACTGAAAAGAGTGATAGCCTTTAGCATCTGGGTGACCAGTGCAACTGTCCATTCCAGCCATGAAGGACATAGCCTAAGTTCCAGATCCAGTTCCACTACTTTAACAGCTCTGAGACCTTGGGAAAACAATCCCTGTGATTCATGTACAGATGGTGACCATTTCATAGAGTTCACAGAATTCACTGTAAGCATTAGAAGAGAATGCATACAGGGTGCTTTAAGGTTGACACAATACTAGTATTTTTCTGAATCTTGTCTCTTTCACTGGTTAAGTTTTCTCGGCTATGATAGATGCTTAGACTGAATGTTATAAGTCTCGGTACAAACCTGACTGGGTTTTGTAGGGGTGAGCTGAGTAAACGATTTTTGTAGAATTTTCAAGTCAGACTGCCTGCTCAATGCTGCAGATAGTTCAAGAACAGTAAAGGCTTCAGGAAATCCAAATAAAGAGGGCAGCAAAAGAGCCAGTTAATCCAGATCTGCACCAGACTGAAAGCACTCATTACAGCCTTCTGTGGCTGGAAATACTGGGGAGTCAACCAAACCCATTAAAGATGTGTTTTCCATCCCACTCCTCAATACATCAGAATAGAAATCAAAGAAGCCACATCCAGCAGTCTAACTTGGGCAAATGTGGGGAGGATTTAAATAAGAACTGCCAACTAGCAACAAGATAGAAAGGCTTTGAGTTTCCCGATAAACTTTACTCAATCACAAGTCAGGCCAGTTTTGCAACAATGTACTAGAAAGCTTATAAATGCAGTTACCAGCTCTGGCTGCCTGTTTCTCAGGGGACCTTGCTGGCAGGTGCCCACTCAAGCATGGACAGGCCAGCAAACATGCTGACATGTAAGCTTCCAACAAGCAGCCTGCTCTGTACCCCACTCCATAGTAAGGCCCCAGTTGTGCCTTCTTGTGCTCTCCATCCTGAGCACCTGAGATGCACTGCAACTCTCACTTGATTATATACAAACACTCACCTTTGCAGATTTCAGAATCTCCTACTGGGATTCAGACCATGTTTGAAAGTTCTGCTCTTGGTGCTAACTCCCAGGCATGGGCATATTCAGACCCTACTGGATATTTCAGGTCTAAATCCCTTTTTAGAGAAATAACACCCCTCCCCCCAAAAAAGTCATCTCCAAAATATCCTCTTCCTACTTCCCATTTCAAAGTTAAAAAAGATAAGACAAATACCTCAGAGTTGCAGATGTTCCAGCATTCTGAGCTAAAGGAACCTTAGGAGATCATTACCATTATCATTAAATATCTAATCATTATTGAGAAGATAAATGGTTCCTACATGTGTCATGTCTCCTGCTATTGTAGCCAGGCAAAGCATCCCCAAGGACAACTCTGCTGGCACTCCTTTGTAAAAACCTTCATAATTCTCTACTGTCCTTCATAGTACCAACACCCCTGCTGCTGTTCAAGGCTAACCTTGAACAGGTCCCTGCCTTATCAGGCAGCTCTTGATATATCCTGTCAACCCTAAGTATACCATGCTCTAGCCAAATTTGCCCCATGCGTGATTCTTGATACTATCTCTTTCTTTTCTTTTAGCCTGTCATATTCAAGCAACTTTTTAATGGCCATGGTTGAACAACTCCATTCAGTTTTATACACTGTCTTCCCTTCTAATCTCTAGGGTGGATTTCTTATTCTTCCCCAATGGCACTGCTGCTATTCATTTCCTCTTAGCAATTGGGGTTCTGGCTACATATTAAATAGATATATACTTACACCTACAGTAAACAGACATTTACTTACACCCACAATATGCCGGGTTTTAGGGAATTAGAATAAAACATGGTCTCTCCACTGTTAAGGAGATCAGTAGTATGGTGAGGTAAAATAAATGCATAAAAATCTGGTATGTGTCAAAATTTCCCCAATAGGTTACATTCCCCTTTAATCAATACAGCTTTATATTCCTTACATTGCTAAACAGAAGGGTTGGTACATGGTAAATGTCTATTGTGTATAGGTTTCAAAACAAAGATAAGTGAGCTTTATGGGAAGAGAAGTAAACAATTTCCTCTTTCTGAAATGTGAAGCAAAAGAACACATTATTGCAAAGTTGGTCTATAATTAGGGATCAGAGAAAAATAAAACTTAATAAATGCAATACATACTTTTAATGTGGTTTAACTCTATAGCATCACTCATTAACCCACAAGGAAAAAGAGGTACAAAGACAAAAAAATGCACAGACAGAATACAGAGAACAAGACATCAAAACAGAATAGGTGAGAGGGTCATTTAATTTTAACTGTTAGTAACCACATACATCAAACTTCACAGAGGACTTCAGGGTTTTTTAATCTCTGATTACTGGTATTTGTGAGTGAACTGTTGTTCACATCTCTACATCTGCTCTTGATTCTTAAACTTTCAAGTGTTCCCAAATCCACCAAGCAGACATAAGAGAGCTGTGGTGGTTGGAAGGCAACAATAAGAACATAGTCAACTGACACCAACTGATGAACACTTTGAAATTATATGTGAAATACTGAAGTATACAATTACATTTTTTTCTAAGAAGGTTCATTGCTTTTACCAGTTTATTAGAGTGGTCTGTAAATCACTCTTCAAATACATATCCAAACACACATCCTTGGCTAGCCTTCAGTTCAATAGTAGCAAGGCCACACAGCAGCAGGCATTCAAATTACACTGTAGGTAAGGATATAAACTAGTGTAATGCTTTTGGGCACCTTGCAACATCTATTGAAACTATAACTGCTCATTCCATTTGACCTAGCAGATTCCACTTCTAGTAATTTATCCAACAGAAACATTAACAGAGGTGCATAGAATGTTCATTACAACATTTTAATAATTGTAAACAATGAGAAATAATATAAATGTCCATGAGTAGTGGAGCTGGAAATAATACAGCATAACCCTTTAAGGAATACAGTCCTACATACAAAAGGAGACTTACACTGATATAAAACCATGATTAAGACTAAGCAAAATGAACAAGTTGCAAATACATGATTTCATCTTTTTTTAAAAAAAGAACATGTATGTTAATGTGCAGAAGCATAATTTTTAATCTATGCAAATCCCTACCTACGCAAAAAAGATGAGGTGATTAGATAGCAAAACTAAATCTGTATACTACATTTATATCAAAACTAAGAAAAGGTATCTATGAATCCCTACAACATGAGCAGGTGAAAACAAGTAAATGACATATCTACATGTTAACAGTCTTTGCATGGGAGGACACAGGACCCCAAAGTAGTCACAGAAAACACAGCTGGCAAATGAAAAAAAGTAGTTGAACCTAGAAGGGTACTTCCCCAGTCCAATAGTGGGCAACTACAAAAGACGTGTGGTTAAGTTTTCAAGGAGTTAGAGCAGTCTAGTTCCATATTCACCGTACTCTCAAATTTAATCAACAAGTGCTCCCTGTCAGAACAAGGTCCCCCAGTAAGTAGATACATCTGGAAGTAAAACCCAAATTGAACAGATCTGAAACAAAAGATGTAGGAAAGAAAAGGTCCAGATAAAAGTGGGAGAATTAAACATTCAGGCAACCATAAAAGCAGACTGCCTTATTTTTTCATACTTCATGAGAACAACAAAAGAGGGAGTGCTATGAACCAGAAAAGGTAATTAAAGTATGCTTCTTTCTGAAAGTTCAAGAATCTAATTTCACATAAAAATAATCAACAAAAGCACTCAAGTCAAATTCTATAAATTAAAATTATTTTAAGAATTAAGAACAGCCCCACAGATAATGAAAGCAAGCCAGGAAGACATGACCACAGAGAATGGCTACTTTTCTATTTCAAAATGAGATAAAACATTTTTTAAAATGACATAAGATATCCAGGAACAGAAGTAAGAAATGAAGTGCCAGAACTCAAGGAAGAAAAAGAAATAAAAAAAAAAAACAAATAGAATAGAAAAAACAAATAATCACACTAGAAAAAGTCTTAATAGAAGATGAAAGGAGAAAATTTTGAATAGTCTAAAGGAAAAATAATAATGTAACATTTGTCAGAAACTGATGAAAAACTAAAAATGACAAAGACAATACAACATAAATAGGAAAGCCCAAACAAGGGAACAGAACAAATACCAAAATAGTAAGAAGTTTCCTAAAATTAAAAAAAAGCTTTTAAATGATATATAAAGTGCACACTGTATACCCATGAATACTGACCAGAACATTCAATAAAGAGGCATATTCCAGCAAAATTACTGGATTTTAAGGGAATAGATCATTTGAGCACTGAGAGAAAATTAGTAAATAAGTTATAAAATAAAGAAAATTAGATTGTAAACTGTTAGTTTTTGATAGCAAGGCCTACTGCCAGAAGAATACTTAAGATGCTCAATGAAAATGGGAGATAAGGATTATATATCTACCAAAGTGACTTTTGGATGTAAACACCACAAACTTATCAACGCATAGGAACTCTGAGAACATTGTTTCAACGAGCCCTTCCTGAATAATCTATTAGAAAATATATTTCAGACAAAAAAAAAACAACTAGAAATATTATCATAACTGGTGTTATCAAATATATAGCTATTTATAGAAATAAGACTAAAAAGGATCAAAAGGAATAAAGTTTATAGCAGTTACAAGATCTGACAACATAGACATAATACAGCTGTTTAAGAATGATAAAAACACAGTCTTCAATAATAGTATCAGGGGTAGTAGTTTTACCATTCTGAAATTGTTTTATGACAGAGAAAATGGATAATTATTAGATATTCTAACTGTATGCTTCCCTCTGTCTTAGAACCAAGGTTCTTAGTGTAAAAGAGACATAGATGAGATACAAAGAACAGAATAATAAAAACTCTGTGCTTCTGAATATAAATAGCCATTTGAAAGCATGAGGCACGCTATCACATGTATTTCCTAGTTCTCGTCACTAGAAAAGACCTAGAAACAATGAGCAACTATAATAGTCAGAATGCAGTCTTAAGATATCACTTCCTTTTAGAAGAAATAAGTGCTTTCTAAAGTAATAACTGAGGCCAGTCCTGAGCAGGAAATAAACAAGATGAACCTAGAATATCTTGTCATATCAGGCAACAATAAAGTTATCAATTATTTTATTAGGGTAACATCAAAAGAGTTTACTTGAAAACTTTCAATTGAGGGAAAAATGGGACAAGTTTTCCTGTTTCAGCTAAAGCAATAATTGCAATGGTTAATACTACCAAATACGTGGCCGGGCACGGTGGCTCGTGCTTGTAAGCTTCAGTCTATGAAGCGGCCAGGGCTAGGGATCGCGGTTCGAGTCCTGCCTGGGGCCCGTAGCGAGACCTAGATCCAAAAAAAATAGCTGGGCATGGTGGTGCGCGCCTGTAATCCCAGCTACCTGGGAAGCTGAGGCTGGGGATTGCTTGAGTCTGTGGTACCCCGGGCAACGAGAGCCTGCGGTTCCACGGGTAAAAATAGCAAGACCTAGTCTCAAAAAAAAAAAAAAAAAAAAAAAAAAAAAAAAAAAAAAAAAAAAAAAAAAAAAAAAAAAAAAAAAAAAAAAAAAAAAAAAAAAAAAAAAAAAAAAAAAAAAAAAAAAAAAAAAAAAAAAAAAAAAAAAAAAAAAAAAAAAAAAAAAAAAAAAAAAAAAAAAAAAAAAACAGGGCCAAATCCTTCTGTCCCTTCTGGGCAAGAGCAACTGGGCCTTGGTCTGCTCAGAAAATAATGGGCACAAATACTACTAAATACGCTTGAATCCAGGAGTTCACAAAGGGAAAAATTGTTTTAATTTCTTTTCCACCTTCAGAGCATAAATGGCAAGCAAATCATTATCTTAAAAGTAAGAAATAAATAAGAACAAAACAATCCAGTCAAAAAAATCATCAGAAGAACTAAAAACTTGTCCAAAAAAGACACGCAGATGGCCAATGAAAAAATGCTCATCATCATTTATCAGTGAACTACAAATCAAAACCACAGTGATATACCACCTCATACTTTTGAGTATGGCTCATAAAACAAACAGAAACAAGTGTTGATGAGGGTGTGGAACAAAAGGAATGAAGATTAGTCCAGCCCTATGGGAAGCAGTGTGGAGGTTTTCAAAAGTCTAAAAATGAATCTGCCATATGACCCAGCAATTCTACTCCCAGGCAGAACACAAAAACTAACTCAAAACTTCTATAAAGCAAAAGAGACAATAACCAAAACAAAAAGAAACCCAACTGAATGGGAAAAAATGTTTGCCCCCCATACAAGTGATAAGGATCTGATAACAAAGATCCACAAAGAATTCACACAACTTAACAAAAACAGAAAAAAATCAAGTCAGAAAACTGAGCTAAAAAGACCCTTTTCAAAAGAAGAAATATAAATGGCCAATAGGCATATGGAAAAATGCTCAACATCACTAATAATCGGGGAAATGCAAATCAAAACCAAACTGAGGTACCATCTCACACCAGTAAGAGTGACCCATATTTTTAAAAAGAGCAACAAGTGCTGGCGTGAATGTGGAGAGAAAGGGACACTTTTACACTGCTGATGGGAATGCACACTGGTTCAGCCACTATGGAAAAGCTTTGTGGAGAACCCTTAAACTACTAAAAATTCAATCCAGCAATTCCACTTCTGGGAATTTATGCAAAGGATACAAAACACTAATTAAAAAGGACACCTGAAACCAGATGTTTATCACAGCACTATTAAAATAGCCAGGAAATGGAAATAACCCAAATGTCCCAAAATAGACAAATTGATCAGAAAGTTGTGGTATATATACACAATGGAATATTATTCAGCAATCAAAAAAGACAAACTTAATGTCATTCACAGCAACATGGATGGAGCTAGAAGGAATTATGTTAGCGGAAATAAGCCAGAAAGAAAAAGAGAAATAGTACATGGTTTCATTTATATGAGGGATATAGGGAAAACAAACAAATGGACAAGGAAAATTTAAAACTGTCAACAGAACTGAAGCATAGAGCAAGAGAGGGGGAGAGATAGGCACAAAAATAAAGATGTTTCATGGGTGATAAAGAGGTGGGAGAACCTCGGGGTAGACAATGATATAAATGTGTGTGTGTGCAATCAGTTTTTAAAAATACTCAAAAGGAACCTACACTCCTACATTTACCGTAGAACTCTAAACAATAGGCAAGATATGGAAACATCCTAAATGACCCAAGACAGATGAGTAGACCAAGAAGATGGTGTATATACACACAATGGAAAGTATTCAAAAAAGCAGTCAGCAATCACCCATTTACCAATGCACCAAAAATAATTAAATACCTGGGAATAAACCTAACAAAGCACGTGAAAGATCTATACAAAGAAAACTTTAAAAAGCTGCTAAAAGAGATAGAAAAAGAGATAAGGAAATGGAAAGACATACCCTGCTCATGGATTGGAAGACAACATCATCAAAATGGCCATCCTTCCAAAAGCAATCTACAGATTCAATGCAATTTCTATAAAAATTCCAATGACATTCTTTAAAGTGATAGAAAAACAATTACAGAAGTTCATATGGAATAACAAAAGACCTCGAATATCAAAAAGCCTCCTGGCCAAAAAAAGAGAGACTAGAGGGCCAACTATCCCAGACCTCAAGTTATACTACAAAGCCTTAATAATTAAAACAGCTTGGTACTGGTACAACAACAGACAATCAGACCAATGGTACAGAATTGAGTGTTCGGAAATAAAACCACACATATATAGTCAACTAATCTTTGACAAAGGGGGGAAAAACTTACATTGGAACAAAGATAGCCTCTTCAATTAATTGTGCTGGGAAAATTGGACTAAGACCTGCAAAATAATGGACCAAGACAACATCCTCACACCTTATACAAAAACCAACTCAAAATGGATAAAAGATTAAAATGTCAGACCTGAAACCATAACATACATAGAAAAAAACTTAGGAAAAACCCTCCAGGAAGTACAATTTAGAAATCCCTTTTTGGAAAAAAATCTACTGATGGCAAAAAATTGAAGGAAAACAAACAGATGGGACTACATCAAACTAAAAAGCTTCTGTACAGCAAAAGAAACGATAGAAAAAACTAAAAGAAGCCCAACTGAATGGGAAAAAAATTTTACCCTTCACAAGAGTGATAAGGGTTTAATAACAAAGACCCACAAGGAACTCACACAATTAAACAAAAGCAAAACAAGAAGCCCAATCATAAAATGGAGAGAAGAACTAAAAAGAAACTTCTCCAAAAAGGAAATACAAATGCGTTGCTCTACGTCAGTAGCAATAAGGGAAATGCAAATCAAAACCACAATGAGATACCACCTTACACCAGTAAGAATGGCCCATATCCATAAAATGGGCAACAACAAGTGCTGGCAAGGATGTGGAGAGAAGGGGACATTCTTACAATGCTGGTGGGAATATAAACTGGTCCAACCTCTATGGAAAGCTGTATGAAGGACCCTCAAATTCATGAAAATGGAACTACCATTTGACCCAGCAATTGCTCTCTTGGGAATTTACCCAAAGGTGACTTCAATGTGGGTACAAAGGGACACCTGTGCTTGGATGTTTATTGCAGCACTATTTATAATTTCAAGGACATGGAAGCAACCAAAATGCCCGAAAACAGATGACTGGATAAAAAAAATGTGGTATATATACATAATGGAATATTACTCATCAATTAAAAAGACAAATTGGATCATTTTATGATAACATGGATGGACTTAGAAGAATTCATATTAGCAGAAACAAGCCAAAAAGAAAAACACAGAAACCAAATGGTTTCACTACTATCGGGGACATGGGAAAGATAAACAAAAATACATGAAGAAAAGTCAAAACAAGCCAACAACCAAATTGAAATACACAACTTGGGGGGGGGACAGGGTAGGAACGGTCAGGGAGTGGGGGAAACCCCAGAGATCACAAAGATGTGAAATTTATATGTAAATAAATTATTTTTTTAAAAAGTACTCAGCAATCAAAAAAGATAAGCTCATGTCATTTGCGATAACATGAATGGAGCTAGAAAGGCCTATGCTAAGCTAGACAAGCCAGGAGGAGAAATGTAAATACTGAATTGTTTCACATATTAGTGAAACCAAACAAAGGGTGAGACAAAGACAATCTTTAAAACCAGCTCTTGAAAGTTGATCATAGATCAAAGACCTCAAGATGGAGAGGGTGAAGAGTAAGGAGATGGCAAAGGATAAAACAGAGACATGAAGAACACAATGGACTATAGTGAAGGACTATGTGTGCTTTAGTGTGGTGGGAGAGCTATGGTGACCACCCTTGAAAGGGGAAATCTTACAGTATCAAAAAATTAACAAGAATGTGATATAATGGTACTTCATTAAAGAAATACAAGAAATAAAAACCAACACATCAAGACTTTATGCCATTGTTTTTTAATTATCTATATCACTAGATAACCAAATAGCACATAAGGGGAAACAACCCTGCAACAATAATGTAGCTAAAGATAAAAAGGAAATGATAGATTTCAGTATCACCATCTTATAACCTCATTAAAAGAGATGATAAGATTTATACTTAATATAAAAAACAAAGTATTTATACTCTAACTAAAAGGGTAAAAGCTGTATGCACTTGAGCTTCTGGATCCAGCTGATGATTTATAATAAAAACCGAGGTCTGGGGAACATGCTGCACTGCATTATGAGTATGAAGTTACCAAGTTTTAATCTGGGAAATGGTCTGAATTTTTTAACAAATTATATGGAAAAGAAAGATGAAGAAATAAAGCAGAGAGTCAAAGAAAATTAGATAGAATTTTTGAAATGGGAAACATTAAAAAATAAGAGCACACATGTGAATAATATAACATTCTACAACGCAAAGATTACATTACTGTAAAAGTCAGAATAACAGTTACATTTGATGGGAGGGAGATGTAGTGGGACAAGGTACAGTAGGCACTTCTGATAGAGTTCTATTGCTTGATTTGAGTAGGAATTAGTGTTCATTTTATAGTAATTCCTTAAACTATACATGTTAGCTCAATTTTCTGTATCTCTAAGTTTATAAAAAATGCTTTTCAAAGAGTACACAGTAACATGTTATCTCTGACAACATATTAAGAAATTGGACTTAGGAATTTAACTTCCCATGTTATACACATTTCTGTAATTATGACATTTTAATAATAATCATATATTACTTTTACTTATATTTTAAAAAGAAAAAAAAGAGTGAGCTGAAATATAGCCAACGATTTGGTGTCTCTTATAATAGTACATGTTCATTTGGCTTCCTGTGAAATACACTATTAAAACTGAGGATCTACATAGATTACGTATTTACAGCACACATACAACAAAATCTAAAGAGAAATAACCATTTGATACCATAAAGTTATACTTGACATATATTACTTGGGTATATTCTAACATATCCTGATTAGTAGAGATGAATCCAACCAATCAAATTTAAATTGCGTATTTTCAGTGAGTACCTTGATAGGCATTTTGCTAGGGTTATGGCTTTACAAGCAATAAAAGTTCAGAAGGCTGGCAACAGGAGACTTGCTCCAACACAAGCCAACAAAACGCTGGATTCAATCTCAACGCAATAATCCCCAAACAATCTTGAGGCCTTATTCAACCAACCAATCTGTCCCTCAAGGCCGAAGCAGGGTAGTGAGAGTAAAGGAGAATGAAAACTTCAGGATGATCTGTACTCACGCTGGCAGTGACAGGCGAAGTAAAAAGGGAGAAGACTAGAATCTTAAAAATAAAAAGAGCTTTTCTTTGTGCTCTCCTGCCTTCAGGGCTAAGCATCTCTACGTTACATTTAATGCTTGCTATGAATTGAATGTGTGTGTGCCCCCAAAATTCATATATTGAAGGCCAATTCTCAATATGATGGCATTTGGAGGTGGGACCCTTGGGTGGCAATTAGGTCGCAAGTGTGAAACCTAATATAAGGGACTAAAGCCCTTATTAAAGGGAAATACCCTCAGTCCTTCTGCCAACTGGGGCAACAATGAGAAGACAACCATCTATGAACCAGGACATGAACACCTACCAAATACCAAATCTGCTAGTATCTTCATGCTGGACTTCAGAGCCTCCAGAATTATGATAAATAAATTTGTTGTTTGTAATCCACTGAATCCATCTAATCTTGTTTCAGAATCCATAAAGGACTAAGATAATCTTAAATGTCCATGATGACTGAAAAAGTACAAATCAGCAACCAGAGTTTGTGAGCATTATAAATAAACCTCTAAAAAGAATGTCCTCTTTTCAGATCACTCAGGCTGTTGGAGAAGAGCTCCAGCACATCTCTGCCAGCAGTCTAGGGCAGGTAGGTTAAGTTCTATTCCACTAGGATCTCAGGGTCTCAGGGCCTCGAGTCTCAGGCTGGGGAAGGGAAACCTGTCTCTGCCTTCATGTGGCAGGGAGTGGAGATCAGGCACCTCTGCTGGCTCTTAGGCTGGGGAGGAGGGATTAGTAGGCTCTGCCTTCCAGGCCCAACTATAGTCACAGTTGGGTCAGAGGAAAGAGTTGAAAGTCGCCCCAGTCTGCCTGGACCCAGGAGAGGGCCCCAGTACACCTCTACTGCAGCCTATCCTGCTGGTGGGGGTTGTGAGTAGGGTGAGTCCTGAGCCACTGGGTCTTGGGGTCTCAGGAACCTGGCCTCCTCCCTTATGTGGGGGGGGATTGGGGGACGAGGCAGATTCCTTGGGAACCTGAGCTAGGAGAGGGGATTTATAGGCCCCATCTTCTAGACCTGGCCCTGATCCAAGATGGGTTGGGAGAAGGAGCCAAGGTCCCTTCAAATGGCCTGGTTTTGGGGGAGCCCCCCAGCAGGGAATAGGATAAGTCCTGCACCACTGGATTCTCAGTATCTTGGAGTCTAGGGATATTGGGGCTGGAGGTCATGGCTTCCACCCTTTCAGTGTTGGGGGGGGCGGGTCATGCACCCAGAGGTGCTGAGCTCCAACTTCCAAGTCCAGCCCTGTAAGCCTAGTTAGTCAGGCTGGAGGTGGGAGTGGAGGTCCCTTTAGACAGCTCAGGTCCTTGGAGGAGAACTCCAGCACACCCCCACCAAGGCCTAGGCTGCTGGCAGGGGTGGGTGAGTAGAGTGAGTCCTATGCCACTGGGATCTCAGGGCCTTGAGTCCAGGGGTCTCAGGCTGGGGAAGTTGGTCTCTGCCTCCACATGGGCAGGGGGTGGGGTCTAGGCATCTCTGCCAGGGCTCAGGATTGGGTCCCCCTCTGGTTTACTCCAATCTCAATTAGATTGTACCAAGAATGAAAAAACCAGTCTCTCCAGCTGTAGATATAAAGGAAAGGAAGTAATGGTCCTGGAGACACTCACCACCTGGGTAAAACAAGCAGCATGTTGGGAACCATTGAGATGGGACGGTGAGACCAAGAAGTAAGGTGCTCTGTCACAGACTTCTACCTGCATTGTCTCCAGGGCTGGAGAACCAAAACCCCTGGTCTACAGTTTCATGAATAAGGTTCCCTCTTTTACCAATCAATGGGGGAAGAAAGCCACTGAGACATGGCTGTGGCCCCAAGGCAGAATGCTAACACAAGAGAGGAGAGGAGCTGGACCAAACCCTGGGGAAGTCTGTCCCCAGCAGGGAATGCCTCCACCGCCAGCAGCTGGGAGCTGGGCTCCCAAACCAAGATATCAGAACTATACAACACACAAGCAGCACCACAAGATAGACACCAGAAAGGATCCTGGAGAAAGGATCCAATTATTTGCCCTACAAGTTCCTGACGTGCTCTGCCTGGCTGTCTGCCTGGAGATTGAGGCAGCTTCATCTGTTGCTGTCCAGGAGTGCAAGTCTGCACTCAGGAAAAAAGGACATAGTTCCAGAAAGAGGAAAGATCAATGGACCAAACATGAACCAACGACTTGCAGTGAGAGGAGTTGGAGTGACAGGAGGAGGGAAGGGGGAAAGAGGTGATAGGGTGGGGGATAAGGGGGCCAAACCTAAGGGGAATGACAACCATACAAACATGACCAATATTGTACAAAAATTACAAAATAAAAATTTAAAAAGAGAAAACAAAAGGGAGTATCCTGATCAAACTAATAGGGTTCAGTGCATAGCTTCTTAAAAATATCCATCCCCTTTGAACTTTATTTTTCCTTTTCCACAAAAAATTGTTTCAAGACAAGGACATCAGACTAAACTGCTCTATAGAGCAATATTTGGAGGATTTTTTAGGTGTGTGGTAGTCACGGAAAGGCATGAAAATGTTATGTGTGCTTAGCTTTACGTCCACATCTACTAACCATACAAAATTAGTACTCTAAAAACTAACTACACTTGAATGCTCTAAATTATCCCTACCACTTCGCCTGTCTCTGCAGACATCAATTACAGAGCATATTATACGGAATAAAGTACAATCGTAAGATAATGCTACCTAAACACTCGTGCATTTATGGAGAATAAATGTCACAGTAAAACAGGAATATTTGTTTTCCATAAAGGAAATGGAGCTCTTTTGTGTCAATGTCCCAACATGCTAAATTGATTGTAGTTTTCACAAATCACTAAAATATTTCAGACATCATTTTGGATGACTACATTGTCATAGTGACAACTTACTATTGATCTTCCACATGGTCTAGTTTCCAGACAACCAGATTGCACAATCTCTTCTCTTCTAGGTTTCAGTTTCCCAGGAAAGAGATGTAGTGGGGCATGGAGAAAAGGCAAGTTGTGATTCCCAATAGAACTTGCCATAGCAGGCACATTCATTCTCTTGGCCTCCTGGCATTCCAAAAGCTAGACCCCAGATCTTTCCAAGGATTCTAATATCCTGTCATTTAGTCCTTTCTGAAAGTTTTTCAAGTGACATATAGGCAGCTGTTAATTTACAGTCCTGTTCATTTAATCTTGTTCAGCCAGATTTCCACAGACATCAGTTTATTTCACTTTATAATATATTAGACAAAACAAGAGTACTAGAGTCAGCTCCAAGGCAGCAACTCACTCTCAGGGGTTCTGCTGACATTTATAAACTGATCCTATTTCTCTCTTATGTTTTATGTTATCAGCTAAACCTGTCAACTTAAATTATTGCCTTATAACCAAATCAGAGTTATCTATAACTCTGGTATGTGTACATTTCTGAAGCTTTGTACCCATATCAAGTTTTGCAAGGTTAGAAAACAAGACCATAAATAAACAAATGGAAAACAGAATGTTACCATTACTTTAGCAACAGAAGCTAAAAGTCAAATGCATTACATGGAATGCCACTAAAATGGCTGAATATATAGACCTTGCACACAGCAAAAGCTCAATACTGACACAGCCATTTGTGCATTACCCCAGTCTACAATCATTCTCTGGGCTGTAGTATCTCAGAGCATCTCTGAGTAAGAGAGTAAATTATTATTCCCAGGGCCTGTGACAACTGGGTGGACATTTGAAAAACTGGGAATATGATGTTAAATGGATCAGATTTATATCCGCACCATTATTTCACCAGCACAATGACTAAGAAACCAATTTCTCTTCAAGCGGTATGGTTAATGGTTACTCTTATTCAAAGACTATTGTGACCCAAACTAAGCAATAAAATATCTTCATGAAATAAAAAAGCTATTCATCTCTCAGAGGTAAGCATGGCTCTTTAACTATCTCCTCCCTCACAATCTAAAAACGAGTTTTTTCAAAATTTTCTGGGATTTCATGTTACTAAATATATGATGTCTTTATGAACAAAACACAGATTATTTTGGTTCCAAAATATAGTCATGTGCCACATAATGACGTTTCATCAATGACAGAGCAGTCAAGTCATCTCAGAACTCTAACTGCCTTACAACGGTGCAGTACACACACTGCCAGGAAATTAGAGTAAAAAGTCATGAATGACATGGATAACACAGTTCCACTTCTAAGATGCACTCGTGAATTCTAAGATGCATTCTTATGCTAATCAAATCAAGAAGTACTGCTAGAAGAATAACATATTTATTATATACAGAGTTGTATGCAGTGCTAGGCAGAGGAACCAAGACAGTTACAGATAGGCAAGGATTTGAGAGATATCAAAGAGAAAGACACTTCACTTCCTCCCCCCCATAATCCTACCAGCTAAATTTTATTATTCTAGAGTCATCTCTTTGGATCAGATATTCAATTTATTAAAGGACAAATCATACAATTTAGTGCACCTAAGAGGAGGGCATGGTAAAGTGGGAGAAGTGGTATAGAAGTTGTGTGTTTCCTTTGTCCTCTTTCCCTCTAACACACCCTGTACAAACTAAAGCACAGAAAAAAACAGGCACATATCTAGATTTTGGAGAGATTTTATATAGGCCCAGGAATATTCCTCCAGGGCTGCTTACACAGTGTGATTATATGTAAATCTCACATTCACATTTCTGGGTACACACAACAAATAGTATTTGATTACTTATACATTCTCTTGTCTCTAATAGTTGAATAACTTCACTTTGTCTGAAAACAATATAAAAATTATACTGGATGTAACTATAATTGACCAAAAACCACATATAGTGGGGTTTCTAGGAAATAAAAAAATATTCACTTCTGGAGTCAGTTTAATTCTTCTGGAGTCCTGTGGACTTAATTTTTAAAATACAGGTCCTGAAAACCAAGCATCTTTACATCTGAGCCTACAGATTTCACCAGATCTACTTCCTCTGTGCCTCCCTGCTGGAGAGATTCACAGCCGAAGAGAAGGAGAGATCCAAGCTGAAGAGGTTACCCTCAACTGTACCAGATCAGGTATTTTCTCTGTTGAGAAGCTTAACATCATAAATTCTATGACAATTCATCATTCACAGTAAGAGAGCCACCACCACCACATGGCACACATAAAATGTCAGCGAGAACTAACAGAACCTGACATTGAAGCTCCTGGCTTTAAGCTGGCAATGTCTGCCATTTTCACTTGGTAATTTTAAATTTGTATAGCTGCAAAATAATAATGATCATCAAGGAATAGTGTTAGAAGAGGAAGTTGCATTTCCCCATCAGTGATTAACTAAAGTAGACTAGCATCAATCAACCACTTTCTAAACCAGTGTTATCCAGTAGAATATTCTGTTTTGACAGAAATGTTCTTCATCTGTGCTGTCCATTACAGTAGTCCCTGGTCACACATAGTTATTGAGTACTTGAAATGTGATTAATGAAACTAAGGAACTTTTTATATTTATTTAATTATAATTAATCTAAATTTAAATTGTCACAAATGACTAGTGACTACCACATTAAACAACACAGAAGTAGATGTTCATTTCACAAGTGAATGTGCCTGGAGTGCAGTAAGACACCAGTCAAACAGCAGATAATAAGGGGCTTTGAGAGGCACTAAGGGTAGCCCAAATGCAAGCTGGAATCCTGTGGCCTTGTAGCAGAGGACCCTCAAGGGGACTCCAATCTGGTTTACAACACTAAGTACCTCCTGCCGATTCTAATTCAAGAGACTTGAAACCAAGGAGTAAACAAGAGCAGTGGCTCTCCAGAGGAATCAGACAGGAGGCCTGGGATCCATTAGTACTACCTCTCTTCTGAGGACAAGAATTATGGGTAATTCCCCTCTCTCCAAAGCTAATTGTTACAACAGATACTTACTTCCTAAAATAAAAATGCTCAAGGGCCATCTTTATAATTGAAAGGAAGGCTGAGTATAACAATGCGAACATGGATAAAACAAGTACGGAATATACTTCTCAATAATCCATACAACCCTTTCAGATTTGTAGGTGAGAGGGGCAGAAAATATACTAATGTAGGGTAAAAGAATAATGGTGATGGCAACAAGAACTAATGGAAAATGAAATTCTACTGAATACTTTAAGAATCTAAGTGAAACCAAAAGGTTCACCACAGAAAATCTTTTCATAATCACTTTATTCACATAGTCTCCATTTTGGGGGTCTGAGGGAGTCATCTCCACTAGTCAATGTACACTCATTAAACTAACATCTTCCAATGACTTTTTTTATCCCCATGTGTTCAGAAGAGAAAGTCTTTAGAAAAGAAAGGTAATGACAAACAGAATAGACAGAAAAACCTGAGATGTATACTTTCTCTCCTGTTGCCACAAGTAACATCTCTCTCAACAAGATTTTCTAGGCTTATATTTACACTTTGGATCTCAAAAGAATTTCTTATGTAACTGAAAGCTACCATCTTTACTGGAAAGTGAATGCATGTTATTGTACTTGGCAATAGGTTGTGAATTATATACCTTTTTTTCCCAAATAAAGCTATTCAAAAACACAAAATCTGCTGATTATAGATTTTACCATCTATTGGACACACTTACAAAAATAGACTATTAGGTTTTCACGAAAAAAGTCAACAAGTATCCATTCATTTTCACATTGGCACAATACATACACTATGAAGATAAATGGGTCATACCAGACAAAGAGGTGTGGGCTAGGGCTGTTAAAAAAAAAAAAAAACCCACTGGCTAGATGGATTATAGAAAGTATTCCTAGATAAAAAAGAGGCATGCTCACTAGACTTGCCTTCCAGATAACAAACCTTTTTGTTTTCTGAATGCTGTTTTCCTGTATGCCCCCACATTGTGTTCAGGACCTATATAAGGAAGGGAAGACTTCTGAAAAAAATCTGGTTAAAGACATTATGCAGAAGATAGCTAAATGTCTGTAATAAAAATGCTTTTAGATCGGTTCTTACTAGTACCAGGAAAACGTGTTTTTTTTTTTTTTTTTCCCTCAGCATATAAGCAATATAATTATTGGCTATTTTATTAGATGATAATTATGTGATTCATCATATTTCTTTTAGAGGTTGCCAAGACATTCAGAATTACATTTAATGTTTAGCTCCTGTAACAAAAGTAGTCAAGGTGGTTACTTTATTTGTTTTCTCCAATCCCACCCCCAAAGATTTTAAATTAATTTTAATTGCTATTTAAGTATATATAAGTGTGTATATGTGTCTATACATGTACACATACACATTACTAAAAGCTACTTAAAGTCCTTTTAATTAGTGGCAGAGCACTGTAAAAATACTAACATACTGTGAGCACAGTATTAACAACTGTTATTACAATACAGTGTCAATGACACAGTTCACTGATAAATTTCTGTCCTAAAACATTCAAGAATCTTAGCAAAATGAGTACAGGCAGGAAATGGGAAGGGAGGCATGTAACAGGACACATCATCACTCCCCAGGAACAACATGGCTAGGGGAATGCCCTCTCAGGAAGAAGTAGATTTAAGTTGCAATATAAATTCCAGACAGGTCAATTTTTTACAAATAAGCAAACATATAACAAAGAACTCAGTTAACTTGCCTGAGACCTTGGGTTTCTCCACTGTACCACACTGTTAAACCACAAGCCACTGTTGTGGAGACAAACCTAGATAGGGAGATAGGACACACCTACTCCCCATCTAAAAAAATGAACATCTCTTCCAAGTCATTCTCACTGCAGCCTAATTAATATGATTTCTAAGCTTTAAAGGTCAAAGAGAAGTCAGGCATGGTGGCTCGTGCCTGTAAGATTCAGCCTATGAAGCAACTGGGGCTAGGGATCGAGGATCAAGTCCTGCTCGGAACACAGCAAGACCTAGTCCCAAAAAATAGCTGGGTGTGGTAACGCATGCCTGTAATTCCAGCTACCTGGGAAGCTGAGGCTGGGGACTGCTTGAGTCCATGGTACCCTGGGCAATGTGAGCCTGCAGTTTCATGGGCAAAAATAGCGAGACCTAAGTCTCAAAAAAGAAAAAAAAAAATAAATAAAGGTCTAAGAGGGATGGGGACATAAAACAGGAAACTACCAATTAACACTCACTTCATACAGCCTAGGTACTAGAATAACTGCTACGTGTATCTTGCTTCCTTTACACCATAATCCTATAGGTAGGTATTTCCATTCTAGATAATAGTCCAAGACAACAATTATTTACTAAATATCAGATTACTAGCTATTTTGGATCCTACAACCTATAGTAGTTCTTTTCTGAATTAACCTTCAGGACTTCAGACTGGTAGCAGAACCAAGTCTCCAATTCCAGTCCATCTGACTTCAAAAACTTCTTCCACCACCTGACATTCCATATCTGATTCAGGCTGAGGACATGTTGAGCCTGACAGCACTTCAGAAACAACTATATCCTGTCATCACCTCTCCTGCCTTCCACCCAAAAAGTCAATGGAGGCAAACTTATCTAGTTTCACTGTGTCCTACAAGTTCTTTGACTTAAAACCAGAATCTATGCTGATCTGAGGTCTGAAAGTACCTGTAAAGCAGATCATTAAATCACAACAGAGCTACTGGTGAGCTGGTACAATAATTGATTTCCTAGAGACTGAGCAGTTCAGTACCTTTAGCCAAAAACTCTTCCATCATTTCCTCCTGCCATTTTTACTAGGCCTGGCACTAATGTACATTTCAATTACCTCATGTCTTGATAGACTGCTGAACTGAATTGATCTAATGTTAGGTTAGGGCCTAGGTTGTTACGCAGGAATGGATTCCTCTAGGGGTCAATGGGAACACAGATGAGATTTCCAATCACATCTTTATTAATCATGATTATTGAGATCCTAGTCAGAAATTTGGTAATGAACTAAAGGCCAATTGACTGGTTCGACTAGTCACAGAGCTCCTGCTATGTAACAATAAAGGCCTTTAATTCCTCCCAAACTATAGAAACACTAAGGCCCAGAATTCCCAGACAATATGACATGGAAGCCCCGTTAAACAAATATTGATAGAGCAGTGACTGAGTATAGGCACTGAGTCAGGCCTACAAGGGCTCAAGGATCCAATGATAACAACTGTTTCTGATTCAGGAGCATGGAGGGGAATGTAATGCAAACCTGCAAATTACAATGAGATTTAATATGAGCTTTATGTGACAGGGTGTCAGGGTGTGGGGATAAACAATGTGAGTATAAATACCTACCAGTGGGAGAAAGTAGGAAGAAGAAAATTCAGATGAACCTTGAAGTTGGTGACAATATTTTGTCCATTCTTTTTCTTGCTTAAGGCTTTATGTTTTCTGATTACTATAGAAATATAAAACCATTCTATCTCAAAAATCAAATTTATAAGCATATATAATCACCCTATAATTCCTATAATCATCACTTTTCTTCAAAAATTATCAACATGCCAGTTTTCAAATTTTTTATCTTATACATTCATATACATTTATTACTAATAATTTTTTCCAGAATGGAAACATGCCATATATATTGCTGTACAACAAATTTTTTTTGATCATCTAGCAGTATGACTTCAGTATCATTTCATTTCAGCACATGTACACTACCTCATTTCTCAACAGTGTCACAGCACTCCACTGTAATGCATATAAGTAAATATTTTAACAGGTAGAAATTATGTAGGGGGCAAGGCAGAGGAGAAATAGAGAAGTGGAAAAGTTCAGGATAAAGGCATGAACACAAGCAGAGATGTAGGAAAGTCCACAAAACAACTGGTATCAAAAAGTGTCCCATGACTAGAAAAGAAGGTGATTGCATATAGAATACACTAGGAGATAAGAGGGAAAGAGAGAGGCTGAGTGGTGTCACAATCTGAGTTGAGAAGCAGGCTCAACTCTAGGCAGTAGGGAAGCATTTTAGTTTCTTCAAGAAAATCACATTATAGTAAAATCACATTATGTTATAGAACAGTGGCTTAGAAAGACCAACACAGCAGTTAGACAGTAAGTTAGGCAGTAAGGTAGAGACAGATATACATAAAATTGGGGAAATGAGCGAGGAGTTGTAACTTACTCAGAAGTTAAGGTGTAAGAATAAAGTGAGCAGTGGGAATGAAAAAAAGAGATGAGACATGGCAAAGCAAAGCAAGCAGGCAAGGGGTAGAGGAAGAAAATAAGGGAAAGGCAGCAGCTTTCAAGGTGTGGTAATTGGGAGAATGATAATGCCATGATTAAACAAGAAGAATGAATTCTGGATGAAATTATCATGAATTTGGTTAAAAAAATATGTAGTATCAAAGGAAAAGGTAGATAGTTATCAAACAGCTGAAAATACTAAATGGGCGCTCAGGGGGGTGAGGTATAGGCTGAAAACATGGGTTTACGAGGTAATGAGGGCTAAAGCCAAAAATCTGAGGTAGAAAGGAAGTAAAAATGGAATTATTTATGAAAGCCTTAATAAAGAACTACATCTGAAAAGTAAGAGGGAGAACAGGAGAGAGGTAAGAAAGGACTCTAGTGAAATAGCAGACGCAGAGACAATTTGCCAAATTTAATTCTACATGAATGAGTTATTAAAATAATGATAAATTAATATATTTATAGGCTTTCTTCCTTCCTGTCTATCCCAAGTCCAACTTCTAGGGCTAGCAATGAGCCAACACCAGCCCATAGCCATTTCTTCATTCCTAATTTAACATCCTGCTATAACAGTCCCACTTCTTTCCCCATATGATGAAAAAGGAGAGGGAGTCAAGGGAACTGACAATAATAATATGTGTCTTGGAAACAATAGACACCATGAGGTCCATGTTGTATGGGGAAAAGTGAGATCACAAGGATACTAAGAGATTCTAAAAACCAAGATAGGGCTAATGGGCTACAGACTTGGTTTCCTGAGATAAATCAACAGGTTTATGGAAATTGGGAAGCAAGCAATGGACCAGAATGGGGGGAGTCAAATACTTTTAAGTCTTGGGGGAAGAGATAATAGAATGGATAGAAATATGAGACTATGGAAAAGAGCTGCCAGAAATAAGGGAAAGCAACTTGAAGTAGATGTGAACCCTGAAGTTTCTTAAGACACACAAAGAAATGGACTAAAGAGAAAACCTTCTCTCTTGTATTAAACAACGAGAGGGGAAAAGCCTCTTCAAGGAAAAAGTTACAGATTATCACCTCTGTGACCCAGGTGGCTCCCTACAGCAACATCAGGCACCTACTCTCTTCCCACCTGCCAGCTGAGACAACTGACATCTATCTACCACAAGTTGAGTACCTCCCTATTGCACCACTGTACCTACACTCTAGGCTCTAATCTTCATCTCCATGTTGAGTGATTATTAAGCCTGTCGAGCTGCTCTCTGGAGCTCAGACTCCTCTGGAAAGATGACACAGCATTCTTGACCCTCTGCTTCCTGCCGCTCCTCTGCCTATAATGGTTCTTTCATTCACTTGTACTGCAAACATTTGCTGACTGCTCACAGGGTGCCCTTTCCTTTTGTCACTTCTCTGACAAAGAATAGTGAAGTAAAAAACATGGAACATTTTCAAAATCCAAACCACTTCTTGTCAGTAGATTGGCTGAGAATAAAGTCTTTCTAATAAGCAAGGGTTCGCTCCCTATGGGAACACATGCAAACGTGCTCACAAACACCAGGACTCGGCTCATTCTACCTAAGAAGCAGAGTATAACTGCTGATATCAGTTCACTAGCCCACCCAGCTCCTATTCATCAGTTCAATTTCTACAAATAATTTCCTGGGCATTAACAGAAGAGTTGTCCCAAAGAAATCTGTCTCTCCATGCCTCAACTCCAGGCTGTTCCAGCCTGGACTTCAATTAGACTGCCTAACCTGTGGCAGATCACCCCTCCAAAGGATGACTGACTTCAGTCAGAAGCCAACCTGACTGTAGTGTCAGCTCCTTTAGGGTCTGTCTCAACTGCAGAGAACTACTTGGTCAAGGTGTGTAGGTGCATGTAACTGGTGATTATGACAGGAATATAAACCTAAGCATACCAGATTAATGCGGGACAATCGAAAGGACTGTATTGCAGAAGTCCCCTCTAGATGGTCAAAAGATAACCAGTTTTGCTTCTTTCTTTGGCTAACCCTGCTTTCTCCCTCTTCCTTCACAGGTGTTGATCCCTAGTAAGTACACCACCCTAATAAGTATACTTACTATACTTATAAGATACACCAGCAGTGCCTGCTTCATGAGAACACAACCTACAATTCTTACCAAAAACTTTTCAAACTTTTGCATCTGCTGCACTTTGTGGGTCCCGTTTGTGGCCTGACTCAAAGCTCTGGAAATGGATGCTCTGACTCCCACTCTCAGAGAAGGTCTGGTTGTTCACATCAGAGAGCACACAGAAGCTATCAGATGTGGTCTCCCCCAAATGGATGGAATCCACCTCTTCAAGAACTTTAGTTCTTACCTACTCTCTCCTATCAGTATTTATCTGTAAAGTAACTACCTGTACTATTTCCTACCTGGTCTCTTGTATATTAACATTTATATATAATCTCTCATTTCTTCAGTGTGGGTGAACTTTGAAAAATTATGCTAAGTCAAAGAAACCAGAAACAAAAAACTATATGACTCCATTTACATGAAATGCTCAAAGTCAGTAAACTCAAAGACAGAAAAGAGCTCGGATGGTTGCCAAAGGCTAGGAACAGGGGATATAGACAGCAACTGTTTAATGGGTATGGAGTTTCCCTTTGGGGTGATGAAAACATTTTGGAACTAGAGATGGTGACAGTGAATATATACCAAATGTCACTGAACTGCTTGCTTTTAAAATGGTTAACTTTATGTTAAATGAATTTCACCTCAATTTTTACAAAAGGAAAAAAAAAAAACCTCCCTATACCCTTTATGGGTACTACCTTTTCTCATTCCATTCCCTTCCCCTTATATTGAGGAATTTCTCATGGATGATCTACACCTGAATGTATAGTAGGCTCTTGAACAACATGGCCATCCAGGGCCCAGTCCACATGTGTGGCTTTTGCCCTATCTGTGGGATTCACAATCACAGATTCAACCAACCACAGATGGAAGACAGACCATATGGATTTCCAACTGCACAGTGTCTCAAACCTCGACATTGTTCATGGGTCAATTGTACCCCCTTACCTACCATTCATTCCACACCCCACTCCATTCTACTCCCACCCAATGTCAACCACCAATGTTTCTTACTCCTCATGTCAAGAGACTTCATGGCAGCACCTAATACAGGAGACCAGTATCCTCAGCTTAAATTGCTCTGCTCTGTTTGCCCTGAGACTCCACAACTCTGATTGCTTTCTACAACTGGAGTTTCTCCTCCTGGCTCTTTTGCAAGTTTACCCTCTTCTTTACTCTGCCTTTATGAGTTGAAATTTCTCAGAAGTCAGTTCTTAGCTATTTTCTGGAGTCTCTCTTGCTCTATCTTATGAATGTATAGAAATAAAACTAGACGAGTCTGATGGATAATAAAATATATTGCAAAGCCTGTAAAATTAAGCAGGCTTGGTAACTGGCACATGAACAGACAGAATTAGCAATGGAATAGGGAAGAAAATTCAAAAATAGACCCAACTGCATATGGAAATTTAGTGCCCAGTAAGGATAACATCTCCAATCTGTGGGGGAAAGGACAGACTTCTTAATAAGTGTTGTTGGAGTAATTTAACAGATATATGGAAAAAGATATAATTAATTCCATTCCTTTTACCTACATATCAAGATAAATTTCAAATAAATCAAATATTTAAAAGTGAAAATTTAAATTATACAAATATCAGAAAAAAACATATGGGAATATCTTTATAACCTGGAGTATTTAATAACTTTTCTAACTATGATTCAAAATCCAGAAGCAGTAACAAAATATTAATTACTCAAAAATGAAATAAGCTATAAAAATTTTAAATACATTGGCAATATCATAAGTAAAAAGAATCACAACTGGAAAAAATATGCAACTAATATTATAAACAAAGTGCTAATATCCCTAATATATAAAGCACTCATAAAAATAAAGAATATATAGAAGAGCAGGATATAGAAAAAAATAGAGATATGAAAAGGCAGCTCATGAAAAAAAACATAATGCCCCTTACCTACATAAAAAGAGACTCAGCTTTGCTCAGAATATGATAAAGATAAAGTTAAACTACAGTAAGAATCCATTTCTTACCTAATCAGATTGTTTGAAACATAGCTGCAAGTAAAAATCTAGAGAAAGGCCATGTGTATATACTGTTGATGGAAATGCAAATGGTACAACTCATATGGAGGCAAATTTGACAATAACTAATAAAATTACAACTGCATTTACCCTTCAGAAGTTCTCTAGGAATTATTTCCAAAAATATATTAGCCACAACCTGACTCAGCATAAAAGGACTCTTCCCCACAGTTTCTACACAGAAATATATCCTGACTGATGCCCTATCATTTCAGCCTTTACTCCCTAAGCAGAACATCTAGGTAAACAGTGCTTGAACTTCTAACTTACATAAACTGTGAAATAAGTCACCAACTTTATGGCAAATGGTTAGATGACTATTATTTGTAACATATTCCTAGAGGTGGGAGAAGAGGTTCACACCAAAACCCAGAGAAAGGAATAAGCCGTTTGCGGGAGACCTCCAGTCACCTGGTTCCACTATAATAGCAGGTAGGCAGGAACTTAAAAAGCTAAGGTTCTTGAAGCAAGCTTTCTCCTACTCTGATCACCCAGTGAGGGTGAGATAGTAGAAGGTGAAAAGGTGGTCAAGGAAGGGAAGCCCTGACTGACAGGTTTTATTGCTAAAAGAGCATATAATCACTGATACTTTAGATTTACACTCAAAATCTTTAAGTATTTTAGTTTATCTTTTCCTTTCCTGCTCCTTTTTTCTTCCTCTTTCCTGAACATTCAAACTGACCTTAAATTGTATTAAAAAAAAAAAGGAAAAAATTTCAACAAAAAAGTAGTTCATTACTTTGTACAAATTTCTCCTTTGTAAGTTTTCCTTCTATACAAATCTATTTCTGCAGATAACTGAACCCAACTGTGATATTTGAATAGTTTTAAGAAAGGACATTCTGTTCTGCTTGCAAAGGGGGAAGGGACTCTTGCCCTCTCCTTTAAGACAGGCAAAGTGGAAGGGGATATAAGATGCTCTGGCATATTTGTCTCCAAAAGGAAACTAGTCCCAGGCCCAGGCTCAATTCCAGTGCTCAGCAGGTTGTTGAGAGAGCACCACAGGTGTGTGCTGGGCACAGCACCAAAAACAGAAAGCAATACCACAGCATCTTTGGGCTTAGACAAGGAGAAATCTGAAAACAACAGGAAATATACAGTGTCAGTCTCAAGGGAAATATCTTTTATCCTACAGTTTTGTTGCTCCAGAAGATTTTATTCAGGCCTCAAATCAGTGTGATGCCATTCTTTAGGAAGTATGTTCTATCAAGGTTTTAAAATATATTGTGAGGCAAATCAAGATCCAACACAGGAGAAAACAGATGCTACCGGAGAGGTGCACAATCCTCCAGTGCTCAGTCAGATCCATCTCCTTTCCAACATTCCCCTGCTTCTTGCATCTGAAAAGGTGCTGAAAATACAATTCTCTACCCAATGCTATTTCCATAAAAGCACCAGGGAAAACCCCTAGGAACTGCTGGCGTGGACTGCAGTTGTATACAAGACTATGTTCCAGGGGATCCTCAGAGATCTCTTTCCTTCCCTTGCTCATAGCACTGCTATCCCCACACATTATTCTATGGCATTTGACCACATACTTTTAGTGGTTCATGTAATACTCTCTGTGTCATGAAGATTTTCTTCAGTTTGTAATAAATGTAGTCTCCTGAAGTCAAGCAATGTTGTCAGGTTCTACCAAGCAGGATCTGCTGAAACAGTTCACAATTCCACCCTCTATACCCTTCAAGTTTTCAGTGGTTGGCAAAGAGGTGCTCAAAACATATTTGTGATTAAACAAGTTTTCTTCAGCAATTTTACTTTTCCAGAGCAAAGGATTCCATTTTTTCCCTAGTGTCCTCACATCCACACACACTACATGGATCATACTTGACCAGTCAACCTGGATTACTAACTCAAGCACTG